>CM062295.1:93127607-93208700 GCA_031216915.1 Pictodentalium vernedei | reverse complement strand
GTGTATGTGGTGTGTGTGTGTGTGTGGGTGGGGGGGTGTATGGAACCCTAGCCTACGATTCCCAGTGTAGACATTATAGGAGGGACTGCACTTAGATCTGTGGTGGAGGGCATATATATGCTGCAATAGTGGGTGGGACAAGACATTTACACACCCTGGAAGGATCGGGCGGGGGGGGGGGGGGGGAGGTTATTACTACGCAAGGGGGGTATAAAAAATTATATTTTCCATCAGCGGTATTGATGTTTGATTGACGCGGGTTGAGTACTGGGGCGGAGATATGGAGGCGCGCTTTTAAATGATTGAATGATTCGGGCCAAGGAGTGGTTGGATGTGTGAATACGGTATACGAACTTACTTGCCTCTGCCTCTGTTACCAGGGCGAGGTTTTAGAAATAGTGTCTAATTCATATTTGCTTTTTACGTAATAACGCGGAACATATCTTTACTTGTTGCCACCCAAGGAAGATATTATACGGTATTTTTTTCATAATTTACACTTGAATACAAAAAGCAAAGTGAAGCGCGGAACATATCTTTACTTGTTGCCACCCAAGGAAGATATGATACGGTTATTTTGCGCGTAATAGACTCGGATACGGGGAACAACATGAAACGGGGAACATATCTTTACCACCCAAGGGAGATATGATGCGGTGGTTTTACAAGCAATACACTTGAATATGGAGAACAACGCGTTTGAACAATTCGGGTCAAGGAATGGTTGGATGTGTGAATACTGCATGCGAACTCGCTTCTGCCTCTGTTACCAGGGCGAGGTTGAGATAAATGATTGAATGCTTCTAATTCTAAGGCTGAGAACAAAAAATGCGCGCTATAACGCGGAATATATCTCCACTCGTTACCACCTTAGGAAGATATGATACGGTCATGTTTGTCCATAATTTACAATTAAAAACAGTGAACAACGTGTAATGCGGAACATATCTTTACTTGTTGCCACCCAAGGAAGATATGCATCGGCGATTTTATAGACAGGTTCGTGATTAGGAGCTAGGCAGCCACTTGCCAAATAATAAATCGATCTGTAAGACGTACGCGTATCACGATCAATTTTATAATTCCCATTCAACAATTAGGATCAGCGTGACGCTAAATTTTACGTTCCCATGACGCGATACACATTGGTACGGCACTTAACGTAACGGAATAAGTTTTAGTCAAAAATGAAAGCCGCTTAGAAGGAAGTAAACTTCCGAGCATGACGGCAATTTGACGAAGTTATATAAAATATTTGATGAAGTGTATATATATATATATATATATATATATATATATATTTATATATATAAGTCTATTTCCAGTCTTAAGGCGACCGTGCTTAAAACCCTGTCTCCGGGAGACCAAACGTATATTTGTTGATTTTGTACGTAATCTGATTCTCTTTTCATATAAATCACTAAATTGGTTCTATTTAGCATCTGCTGGGCTTGAAAATTGACTTTATCCAACAGAATAAAATATATACATTTACCGGTCTACTTAAAATCCATAACCTCAAAACCAGCTTTAGGGAGACCCGCTATATATTCAACTCTATTTCCAGTCTTAAGGAGACCGTGCTTAAAACCCAGTCTTAGGGAGACCAAATGTATATTCGTTGATTTTGTATGTAATCTGATTCTCTTTTCATATAAATCACAAATTTGATACTATTTAGCATCTACAGGACTTGAAAATTGACTTTATCCAACAGAATAAAATATATACATTTACCGGTCTACTTAAAATCCATAACCCTAAAACTATCTTTAAGGAGACCAGCTAAGTATATACTTCTCAAAATTTGCTAAGCACCAAGTATATCCAACTACCTGTTTTACGTTTTAGTTGAAATATTGCAATGAAAAGTGTATATATTTTTTATTTAATTATATCTTCAAGGATCTAAGTATAGAAATTAAGATTTTATTTGTGTTTGACATTATATCTTAGCTTTTGAATACGATAACCATGGAAAATTTCTCAAAAAGTTGACGGAGCGAACTGGTATGGGTTCAGTATCGAGTATGAGAGCCATTTCTGTTAATTACAGCCTGACAACGCCTTCTCGTGCTCCCAAGCAGCTTCCTGGTCGTCCTTTGTGGGATGTTGTTCCATTCTTAGACCAGCATGGTACCAAGCTCCTGGTCACTTCTTGGCTGGACTGGACGGGCTGAAATTGCAAGCTGCAACTCATTCCTGACATGTTCGGTTGGATTGAGGTCAGGGGATCATGCTGGCCAGTCCATAGTACTCCATACGCTGAATCCCCTCCATCTGTCGGTACTCCCCGGCAGCATGGGCAACATGAGGACTGGCATTATCGTCCATCAGAATGAATCTATCATCCACTGCACCAGCATACAATCGGACGTGGACATCCAGGATCTTTTCAATATACCGATGTGTAGTCAATGTACCACGTTCAAGGACACATAGCTCTGTACGTCCATCCGTGCTGATACCACCCCAGACCATGATTGACCATGACTGAACCTCCACAACAGCAGTCATGCTCAGCAATGTTGGCTGCATGGAATCGCTCTCATGGTCTTCTCCATACCCCCAGAACGCCTATCTGTGTGGTCTAGGCAGTACTTTGACTCATCTGTAAAAAGGACAGGTCGCCAATCTTCTCTCGCCCATCCAACGCGGTCCATGGCCCATTCATATCGTGCCTAGCGATGGTTCGAATACATGGTCTTCTCGATCAGAGACTACCTTCGTGTAACCTTGCAAGGACAGTCTGCGTCGAAACATTTACCCCGGATGCATTCTGAAGATCACTGCAAAGCTAGGTTGCTTTGGCAAAGCAGTTCCTACGGACCTGAATGATCAAAAACCGGTCTTCAGTTGCAGATGTTACCCTGTCTCTGCCACCACCATGCCGTCTTATTGGTGTGCCATACTGCTGAAATCAAATCTTGCCCAGGCTCTGGTGATCGCCGTGTGGTGCATACCAAGGGCTTCGCCAACCTGACGTTGGGTAGCCCCTTGCTCCACCATCCCTAAAGCCCGCCACATTTCTGCTTCAGACAAATGTCTTCTTACATTTGAATTTGCCATATTTAATCATTAAATCACAAGGATTTGTCTTGAAATGAAGATTGAATACCCCATAATGCCATGTACATGTAGACAGTACACGAAAACATGAAAATCAAGGGGTACATGCTTTCCATGACAGTCACAAAAAGTCTGCCTGTCAAGAGAACTCATGCAAACACTGGGGACCATCTCAATACATTCCTTAATCATATCCACCAAATATATCGGAAATATTTCACAAGCAAATTTCACAATGATGTGTCAAATATTTGGTGCTTAGCAAACTTTGAGTAGTATATATCTCTATTTCCAGCTTCAAGGAGACCGTGCCTAGTCTTAGGGAGACAAAATGCATATTCGATGATTTTGTACGTAATCTGATCCTTTTTGCATGTAAATAACTAAATTGTTACTACTTAGAATCTGCAAGACTTGAAAATTGACTTTAAGCGACAGAATAAAATGTACACATTTACATAAAATCCAAAACCAGCTTTAGGAAGACCAGATATATATATAAGTCTATTTCCAGTTTTAAGGCAACCGAACTTAAAAACAGACTTAGGGCGACCAGATGTATATTTGGTAATTTTATATAGTACCTAAGTACGGCAACGTAGAAGCACCACGTGTTGTTGTGATAGTAATCTGTTTAAGCAGATTAATAATCCGTTTAAACATATTAGTAATCCGTTTAAATAGATTACTTAATCCGTTTAAACCGACTGCTAATCTGTTTAAACGGATCAGTCATCTGTTTAAACTGATTAGCTGCACGGATTTGATTGGTTGATTATTACGTGGTCTGTTATGATGATATAGTATTTGACTTACTGAGGTCTCGCCGCACAGTTCGCATGTCGTTGAGGGCTATGGGCTATGAGATGAAGCCTCAGCACATAGCTATTATGTCGTCAGATAGGAAAATTGATCACTAATGATGCCACGATGATCGACTGAGGCGATCACTACTGATCAATTACCCCAGATGTGGACATTGAGGCTATGAGTTGAGCCTTCTTAGCCACGAGAGCCGTGAGTTGAGACCTAGCTGAGGCCTCTCCTAATGGGCCTCCTATACTCAGTCACACTTCCCTTTCTTCCTGAACCCCTCTCCGGCCCTAATCTTCGTCCACTCTACCAAGTGATCTGTGATAAGTGATCGCAGAGATCACTTAATGCATATTATAATTCAGATGAATCGGAGAGTCGTTTAGGGAGTCACTCCTCAGTAGTAGATGTAGAGAACAACCTACATTCGGAGATCTTATGGTGACGTGACTAAGTAACGTCATGTTTGGTTGTCATGGTAGCCCACGTGCGCGGCCATCTATTGACGTAATCTCCATGGTGATACGCGGCTTTAGCGCATGTTGTTAGGGTGAAACGTGTTTCCGTCTGCCATTTTGTATACTGGAGGTCGTCGTCTTGGTTTTTGTGATAGCACGTGATTGCTATGTGACCCCAAACCTTCTTATAGGACAGAGGTATGTTCCTCCGTACAAGATTAAATCTAATCACCCAAATAAACCCCTCAATGTCCCCGAATCACACAAAACTACCGAAATGGACATGGCGAAGCCCCAGAATGGGTTTTTTCGCCCAATAACAGGACCATTCCTCTACATAGGAGTACTATACTGGTTCAGATTCCTTCAGAATCCCCGTTTACACCGTAGAATTACCACAAATAGCCCGACAATTGTTTTATTAGGCACAGATTTTCTAATAAATCATCGGTTTCTACCTACCTATCTTCAAGCTATGTTATAACTTCCCCCATCTCTTTATAAAGTATTCTGACCACCCTAGTCATGTTTATATTCTAGTGGACACATTACATGTAGCACATAGGCACATTGAAATCCGTGTACGAAACGTCCTGGCTTTTTGTGTACGAAACGTCCTAGATTGGTCGTGTACGAAACGCCCGTGTACGAAACGTCTAGCACCCCTTCAAGTTGACCTTTGTTGAACTCCCCAAATCAAAACATAAACAAAAGAAAATGTCTGCCTTCAATCAGTGAGCACTCCACTTATAAAATTTGGTCTCAATCTTCATTACTTTCATGAATTAGGAAAAGATTTCTTCGAGTATGTACTTAAATGTTTATAGAATACAGCTGTTATTTTATTTTGAGGTATTTTATTGTAAAAATTTTGTTCTCTTACTTATGCCATAGCAGACTTTCAGGTGGTGCTATTTACATGTGGCAGCAGTTCCATGGCAAATTTCAGTTTCCACATGTTCTATGTTTCATTCCAAGCATTTTGGTATATAATTTATTGGGGTTATTCATTTTGGGCCTTTTTTAGACTTGAAAGAAAATTACATGAAATTTGACCAAAGTTAGACGTCCCCTTAACCGTTAACGTCAAAGATGGCGAATCGACAATTGGCTTATACTATGATATACTGGTATATGTGGTACATCACGCTCCCACTATTTGTTTTAATTCGTTTTTGTTGTACTTCATCTTGAAGTTCGTTTGAGAACGCTCGCGTTGGTTCCGTTTCACCCTGTTCGTTGCGGTTATTCGACGCGTCGCATCAATGTTGTTCATATGAACCAATCATACATATTTACTCCTATAATCATTTTAATATGTCTGTTCATATTGACACATATTGATACCTACACAGCCTTCACATTTCCAACAATAGAGTTTTCAGAATACAAGCCGAGCTGTTTTTTTCAACAACCTTTCAGTTTGTCATGCCAGGTTCTGTGATTGGGTCTTCGCAAAACGAAAGTAAAGATTGCTTTCATGGGTTACGGGCCTACGTACCCTTTCCCTTTCGTACTGGGTCATTTCGTACTGAGTCGTTTCGTACCTAAAAAGGAACGAAACGACTCGGGTAATTTTCACTTCTATTTTTCTAAATTTTTATTCGAAAGTTTTAGGCATAGTTTTTAACTTTAAAAAAATCAATATAACATATAGATTTTTAAAGAACATTATGCCTAAAATGGCAATTTCAGTGAAAACTTTAAATAATAAAAGCTGTTGGCGGAAATCTGTTCATACCATAACATATCTCTTCCAAACACCTTAACCCCCCCCCACCCTGTTTTCCTTATACTGTCTACGATCGGCACAGGCCTTCGCTATTTCGAGTGTTAGCTTATTAAGTTATTCCGTTTTTCCTCACTCTTCTCTATTGGCAATCTAGGGACATACTACTTTGAGTAGCCCGAGCCCGAGCCCGAGCTGGGTATTTCATGTAGCTGGGAAATAAAAGTTCATTTTCTCTCTTATTTATTGTTTAATTTCCCCAATTTTTTCTACATATATTTATTATGATAATATAATATCTAATAAGTTGGAATGGAGTTTTATTGCTACATAATTTATGAAATAATTGATATTTAATTGTCGAGACATACTATTTTGAGTAGCCGAGAATATTGTGTAGCCGGGATTTAAAATCTCCTTTTCTACGTTATGTTTCGTTCTACTGACTTTGTATTCCATAGATAGATGAAATATTTGCATGGGACACTGAATAAGGTAAAATAAATGTATCTTTATGCTACCTTTTCTGCAATATCACGTGCATTTTACCTTCAAACTTGAATTTTGTGTATTAAACAATAAATAAGAGAGAAAACGAACTTTTATTTCCCAGCTACACGAAATACCCAGCTCGGGCTCGGGCTACTCAAAGTAGTATGTCCCGCAATCTACTGCCGGTCCGGCGAATTAAATACTTCGAATATCTCCTTTTTTGTCGTATCATCTTTTAAGTGGGTCGTTTCGTTCATTTTTAGCTGTCATTTAGGTCCGCTCGCTACTTCCCTCAAAAACTGAGTCCCCCTTTTATGTGAGTCGTCTCGTTCCTTTTTATTTTGGTGAGTCGTTTCGTACCTAAAAGGGTAAGAAACGACCCAGTACCGAAAGGTAAAGTTACGAAACGATCCGAGGGACGAAAAGGAAAAGGGACGAAACGACCCTTCAGCCGTTCATGCAATTTGTGTTTTTAAAAGTTCGTTCCTGCACTGTAAGTCTCGCGGGAATGTGCCCCATGTGCTTCCACCCATTCAATGGTTTTGTTTTCGGAGTATCTTCTATTCGGCTTCTAATACTATTCCCCATTTGAATATTTTAATTCAACCTTTGTCTTTATCTTCAGGATAGTGTATAGATTAAGCATCCACACCTTACAATCTGTTAATAAACTATTCGGCCCAAGGGCTATGAGCCCCTGGTTTTCGTGGTCTATTCGCCCTCGGACTATTCGCCCACCAACCGACCGTATTTTTCCCACATTGTTTTTAAACCCCATATTGAAATGTTTTCAGAAAAAAATAAGGGAAATTATATATTTGTTAAATAAAAATACTGGTTAAATAGTCAGAAAATGGAAATAAAGGCTAAATTCAATCAAGCTACACAGGTAAGACATGTTTAGGCATTTTAAACTCAGACTAAGTCAATTATAATCTAAATTGTTGTTCATACAAATAATATTAGACATGTTGATAATATGGGAAACTGATACAGACTGAATGTTATTCAAAGAGGCCTCAGAATGGTGAGAAGAAGTTTGCCTAAAGTTATAGGAAGAGAGAGAGATAATCTTGTTTTTACTATGTTTGGTGTGTTATTTTCAAAAAGCTGGGTCACTTGTTTATTCAACAGCCCATGTTAGCCGATGCATACTATACAACACAATTTTCAAACAACGTTATTCTGTATGATCAATAGTTCATTTCAGAATTAAATTTCAAAGCCACAAAATTTGGAGCCATCGATCCCACCATAATGGTTATTTTAAACGGATTTTCGTTGTTTACGAATGAATAATTGTTTAATGATAACATTGCTATAGGGCCAAGTAACGCGATCGCCCAGGATGCCGCCAGATGGGAACTTGGGTGGATTCCTGTTAAAGATAGAATAGATATGGGACATTATGCTACTTAAATTACTCCTCAAACAGCAGATGGAGTAAAGCTACGTTTAACTATGCATGGGACTCCAACATTCAGACAGGTTGGACAAGGCGGGCGAGGAGTGTCACAGCACGATGGGGCAGATATGTGAGATTTATGATCACTTTAGAGCTCGGCCGTACTCGGAGAGGACAGCCGGAATTTTGTGTGAACATACGTCTCTCCACCTCGCGGTGTTTTCGTTGTGTTGGGGCAGATTCGTCATCTTAAGATGTCAGTAACTTGATATAACCGACGTGTATCATCTGAATGTAATTTAATGAAAATAAAACACTATTATGTACTCACTCACAAGAACGCATCAAGAACAATCCACGAATTTTTTTAAAGAATATTCCTCATATTGAAGTAAGTTATAATTCGGGCTCCAAGAGGAAGCCCAAATATGAACCCAGGGACTTGGCTTGAACAAACTTGAATCTCACCTCCAGTGGGATGCAGTTTTCCAAATATCAAAAGATTCTGACTGGTGGATGTAAAGAAGAAGATTTTTGAAGAATATTCCTCATATTGAACTTATTTATTTATTTATTGGTGTTTAAGGTCACATACTTATGCACAATGGCTAATCGTGACCGTGACAGTTTTACGGGTGGAGGAAGCCGGAGTACCCGGAGAGAACCACTGAGCAACGACGAGCAGCTGTCAGCTCTCCAATATCGTAACTCTGAACTCCGCACCGCAGCACAGGCAGGGTTAGATTGGTTGAAGACATGCGCACCATCGACGTGCAGTACGTCCCAGTACACAGCGTCATCGTGCCCCCATGTAGGCAATCGGGGTGAAGTGTCTTGCCCAAGGACACAACGCGGTTGCCGCAGGTGGGATTCGAACCGAGGACCTCTCGGCTTGCAGCCTGCACCTCTACCAACTGAGCCACCGCGCCCCCTCATATTGAACTAAGTTATAATTCAGGCTCCAACAGGGAGCCCAAATGTCAACCCAGGGACTTGGCTTGAACAAACTTGAATCTCACCCACTAAGGATGCTGCATGCCAAATATCAAAACATTCCGACCGCTGACTCTGAAGAAGATTTTTAAAGAAAAATTCCTCATATTGAACTAAGTTATAATTCGGGCTCCCACAGGGAGCCCAAATATGAACCCAGGGACTTGGCTTCAACAAACTTGAATCACACCCCCGTAAGGATGCTGCATACCGAATATCAAATATTCCGACTGCTGGATCTGAAGAAGAAGATTTTTAAAGAAAATTCCTCATTTTGAACTAAGTTACAATTCGAGCTCCCACAGTGAGCCCAAATATGAACCTAGGGACATGGCTTGAACAAACTTGAATCTCACCCCACTAAGGATGCTGCATGCCAAATATCAAAACATTCCGACTGCTGAATCTGAAGAAGAAGTTTTGTAAAGAACAAGAGGCCCCAGGGGGCCTGAGGGCACTCACCCGACATGGTAGTCTAAATATCAAACCAGGGACCTGACTTGAATAAGCTGCATACGCCCCTCCTAAGAAAAGCATATACCAACTAGATGAAGCAGTTTTGCCCACACAATACACAGGATTTTCCTTCTATTTCAGTTCCTGCACTTTTACGTCCCAAAATTGAGAAAAACTCATAAAAAACAGATTCTTTTTATTTTTGTTCGGAAATTTTCGAAGTCCCAAACAAAGTTTTTTTTTTCTTCTTAAATTGACCAAAACGCATAAAAAAACTAATTTCCGAATTTTGGTCCAAAATAATTTTCAAAGTCCCACCCGGCCCCCAAATTTTCAGTGTGAAAAAAAAAAAAAATTTTGTCTTAAAATTGACTGAAACGCATAAAAAACGAAAACAAAAAATTTCCGGATTTTGGTCCAAAATTTTCTAATTCCCACCCGGACCCCAAATTTTCAGTGTAAAAAAAAAAAAAATTAGAAAAAAAAATTTCCGGATTTTAGTCCAAAATTTCTAAGTCCGGAACGGGACCCCAAATTTTCAGCCTAAATATGAACCCAGGGACTTGGCTTGAACAAACTTGAATCTCCCCCCCCCCCCCCCCCCCCTAAGGATGCAGCATACCAAATATCAAAAGATTCTTATCGGTAGATCTGAAGAAGATTTTTAAAGAATATTCCTCATACTGCACTAATTTAAACATTTAGGCTCCCATAGAAAGTCCAAATATGGACCCAGGTTGTTGATTTCAATCAACATGTGACACAATCTTCCAAAGATGTTACATCTGGAATTTGAAAGCTTCTGGAGCAGTGGTTTGGGAGAAAAGTAGTCTTAACTGTTTTTCCCATTACCCACAGTGTTAAAAAATGCTGACTCAGCACTTTTCAAAGTCCCCAAAAAGTACCCCATGATAAAACCCAAAAGCAATTTTTGTTTGACTATTCCATTCTGTTCTGTTGGTCCTAAGGAAGCTTCACACCAAATAAGAATTCTCAGTGCCGTGTAGTTTTGGAGATATGGGCGTTTTAATATTTTTTTTCTATTTTTAGCTACTGCGGTTCCCATGGGGCGACGGGAAAAATGTTTTTGACATAAATTATCTACTTATGTCCCAATAAAACCTCATGTCAAATTTGGTTCAAATCAGCCTCTCGGTTTGGAAAATAGAAATTTTGGGCAGGGCAAAAATTCTTGCCCCTCCCATAACGATGGCAAATATACCTCCTAGAACTTCTCTTGAACAAATCTGAGTCTACACCTCAAAAGGAAGTTGCACACCTAATATCAAGTCTCTGCTACTGCTGGTTCATGAGAAGATTTTTAAGATTTAGGCTTACTTTTTGGGCGTGGCCCTACCAAGGGGCGGGTCAACTTGATTTGAACAAACTTGAATTTACATAATGATAGGGAACATGCACAGCAAATTTTGTTGAATTTGGTCCAGCAGTTCGTGAGAAGAAGTCGATAATGTAAAGTTAACGACGGACGACGGACTACGGACGACGGACGGAAAGTGATCAGTAAAGCTCCCATTGAGCTTCGCTCAGGTGAGCTAAAAATGTTCGAGCTCTCGATAGCTCCCTCCAACTAACTTTACTTCACGTTATACGTTAAACTTCGCTTATGGCTCTCAACCACCCACCAAACACCCCCCCCCCCCCCACCCCACCCCCCCCCCCCCCCCGCGCGACACTTAGCCTAATAACTTTTCGCCTAATCTAAACTATATGTTGGACCCGCTTGTCCCACAACTCATTGACAGTACAGAGCTATAAAAAATGCTGCGTTACTATGCGTTTTCACCGAGGCTGATTATCTTTGCCCGTTTGCCTATCTGCGGGATAAAAATAATTACATGTTCACCTGTTTTCATGGATAATGTTGATGTCCGATTAATTGAGAGATTAACAGTTGGCTTCTCTAACCACGGATCAAAGAATAATTTATTTTACATAATATGCACGCTACCAATTCGAGTCGATCTTGACAGGGAGCTGGTGAATAATTACTTATTAATTATTATTATTAATTATTATTATTGAGGTGGTATACCTAGAAGGGGACTGAAGTGAGGCATTAGATTTATGGAGGGAAGGGCGCTCTAGGATTATAATAGAAATTGGCGAGCCTGAGTCACAAAGACCAGAATTTCACTAGATGGGTTATTAAAAAAGGTGAGCCAGCTTTCGGAGAGTGTCTTGATGAATGTTGGGGAGGGGGTCGTTGTTGTTCAAAGTGAGATAAGTTCACTGGAGTTGAGGGGGGTAACAGGCTAATGCAGGGATGGTAGTGCTAAATGTGCACCTTGAAACTTGTGAGTATTGAAGACTCTGGAATATTTCATTTTAGAATGACCCAAATTCTTGCCCAGGAGAATAAGACTCCTTGAGAAACTAATGGAAGAACGGTTGAAAACATGAGGGATAAGCGGATGAGGGGGAAGGGTCAATATTGTAGTTGGGGACATTGAGAAAGCACCAATGTGGGTGAAAGCACCAACCATCTTTCCGAGATGAGTGGAAGAATTGTACGAGCAATTTGGTCTTTTACGCAATTTTTATTTTTGCTCTCCAACTCATTTCATGAAATTATTGCTCACGTTCCGCGGCATCCACTTTTGTCATGCATATCCTACAAACTAATATTGCATGTCAGGATCCCTTTCTGGTCATATGATGCGGATTGGTTGGAGAATGCAGTCTGTATTCGATCAAGAGTTTGTAGTTTACATAAAGCAAGACACATACAAGAGGCCAGCGGCGGTAGCGGCAGCGGATGCCAAACATTGCACTTATAGTGGTACATCCCGGGAATCACAGTGCAGGGGTGGTGTTAGGAATTCCCCGTCAAGGGGGGTCTGGGTAGTCCATAACAAAGGAGGCAGTTTTTTTTTTTTGGGAGGGGGGGGGGGGTGGGGGGGTTGGGGGGGGGGGGGTTGGGGGGCGGTTACGAGCGACAATTCACCGACCTATTATAACAAAATCGAGGTCCCATTATCTATGGAAGACAGATTTAAATATTAACCGTCTACTTTTAGCAATTTTTAATCTTGGATCGACATTTATTCATTTCTGGTGATCACATTTACCGTTTATACATTTTTTAACATCCACTTAAAAACTCATCAAGCTGTCGGCGACCATCGAAACAAGATTCTCACAAAAACATACCCATTCTCCTTAGGCTACTATTCACGGTGAGAAAATCACGCAGGAAAAGAAGCAAATTGGAGAATGGGGATATTTTTGTGCTATTTTCGATATATTGCCCATCTCAACCAGGAAAAGCGTTATTTTTATATTTGTTATGTTTATTTTAATGCCCAAAATTAACAAGTGCACCGCCAGATGTGGCTAAATACGACCTTTCTCAGTTGAAAAGGGACGTAACTCATGTAAACATAATTGGACAGAACCCATATTCAAACTTGGTCAATATAAAGCTGGAACATACACATACCAACTTTGGTTTAGATTAAATTATCACACTGGAAACTAGAAATGTTGAAAGACGGTCGAATTCTAAGTCAAAAAGGGCCGTAAGCCATGTAAAATAATTGGACAGAACCCATATTCGAACTTGGCCTGTATTACTTGCTGGGTAATACACATACCAACTTTGGTTGAGATCAAATAATTCAACTTGGAGTTATCGGTCAGAAAACCAAAATGCTGATAGACGGTCGAGTTCTAAGTTAAAAAAGGGCTGCAACTCATGTAAAAATAATTGGACGGAACCCATATTCGAATTTGTCGTGTATTACTAGCTGGGTAATAAACGGACGAACGGACGGACGGACCATTTACAAAATACTGTAGCGGCCGAGCTATACAGCAATTTCTGAACGCCGCTGATGGCGCCGCTTCCCGAGTTATCGTCCATGTTAGGAATGCACGTGGTCTTTGTTCCGATGCTGCGATTGGTTGGCCTCGCTTTCACTGGCGCCGTCGTGTATTTAGGAGCGTGATCGGCGCATTTCGGGGACTTGGTGGCGCAGAGGGAATCCCGATAGAAGGCATAGACCTGGAAAGAAACTCTTGGTTACCCAGACCGAGATATTGGGGAAAGAAGTCCACGCCCAGGGCGGCGCTCTGATCACGCTCTTGAATCATCGGTGGCGCAAGTGAAACCGAGGCTAAGGCGGCGGCGGAACTTCCTGATAGAAAGCGGCGCTATAAAAGGCGCCGCCCAGGTATACGGTACAGCACAGAAGACCACCTGCAGTCCATGTCACAGTAGGGACATTATACATAGAGATTCCATAAAAGGTTGTAAATAAGATGAGAGAATATACATAGATTGAACCATATCCTGCCTTGTCTTTATTAGTTGGAGAAAGGAGAGCAGAGCTCAGCACCTTCCTGTGGCCCAGGAGCGATAGGAACCCTAACTGCGAAGTCTGTAGCGGCGGCGTCTACCGCTCGGCGCCAACACTCTATCAATTGGTACCCCTTGCACGTTACACGACTGAGTGACGCTTTGGTGGCAGCGGTGGGATTAAAGCTAAGACGAAGGAAATAGAGACAGGTGCACGATGTTCAGTGGGATTCCCACAGGCAGCAGTACGCCAGTAAGGAGAGACCGGGAAGAAAATGTAGCGGCGGCGCCGCCGACGCCGCCGCCAACAACACAGAAAGAGAAACAGACTGACAGTGCGCTCTTACTCGCGCCGCCACCTTCCCGGGCTGCAGATTCATCGAGTGGCGATGTGACGGCGGCGCTGTCTTCCACTTTTGGCTTAGGTGACATTAGAAGTTCTGGTTTACGTGGTCCTGTGCAGTTGAGAGATACAGAAGAGCGATTTGCTGATGATGAATTCTCAAGATCGGGTGACAGAGAAGAAATGAAAAGAGATATAGAACAGGAGCCTGAAGAGAACCCAAAGTATGAAAGAGGCTTTGGAGATATAAGAGAATTATGGGGGGACTTGACACGTTCATTGAAGACAGAGGTTAGAGAACTGGTAGGAGAGTTACTGAGAGGGAAAGAACCAAAAGACAGAGAACCTGAAGACGAGGATGTTAGAAGTCCTGGTGACAAAGAAAGTTTACTTGGCTGGATCCAGGAGAAACACAAAAACACAGTGCCGAGTGGCGGTGAACAGAAGACGTTTAACGAAGCCCGAGTGATGGATGGTGAAGACTGGTACAGAATTTGCCTTCAGAAGAGAGAGGACGGTTGCTTGCTCTCAGGGGAAAGAGAGGTGACTCCAGGCGGCGCCCGGCATTATAGCAGTGGAGAAGAAGTTCTCGGCGGCGCCCTGAACTATGGTAGCGGCGCCCGACGATATAGTTTTGATCAGATGAACCCCGGTGGTAATAGACATCCAGATGAAGGTTTACAGCTTTCGAGTAATAGAGAAATGTTCAAGATGTTTTCTCAAGAGAAAGGCAATGGTTCGTGGAAGCAAGAAGGAGAGAGAATAGGCCTTGATGACACCCAGCACCCACAGAAAAATGAGAAGTTACACAGTGGCGTCTTGTATCCTGTGTTTGGTAGTCAGTTCCCAGATAGTAACAGGCAGTCAGTAGGCGGCGCCATACCCTCGAGCTACTCCAAGAAGGCAGTAGATTGTCCCGTGTGGCCAGGCGGCGTGCAGATTCAAGACAGAAGTGAACAGATGGCCAGCGGCGCCGTGCGCGCTGGCGGCGGCGGCGTCGAATGCTATGGCGGCGGGAGAATAACTCCAGGCGGCGCCCTGCACCCAATGGGCGGCTCCAGTCTGCTAGGAGACGGTGGACCCAGAACACAAGCACAGAACACAGACGGAAGTGCACAGGCCAAGGGTAAAGAAAAGAAGCTGGATAACGGAGAATACAGACCAAGGGATGGACAGCGAGATGACATACAGTCTACAGTTGCTGAAAGTAAGAAAATCAACTACAAGCCAGATACTTTCGATGGCACGGGTCCTTGGAAAGAGTACATCGTCCACTTTGAATATTGTGCTGAATTAAATAGATGGTCAGAGACACAGAAGGGTTCCTACCTTGCAGTCAGCTTGAGAGGGGCGGCTGAGCAGGATTTGGCGAACATGCCAGATACCCCCAGGTCAACCAATTACGAAGAGCTCAAGACAGCATTGCAGAGAAGGTTTGCACCCCCAAACCAGATTGGCTTGTACAAGGCACAGTTCAAGACCAGAGCTAGAAAGAGGGGAGAAGCATTACCAGAGTTTGGCCAGGCGCTGTTGAGACTTGCTCAACTGGCATACTCCACTGCCCCCGAGTCAATGATCAACACCCTCGCCAAAGATCAGTTTTTAGAAGCTTTAGATAGTGATCTTAGGTATCAGGTATGGCAGAGAAGACCCGCTATGTTGGAAGATGCTGTCCATGCAGCGGTAGAACTAGAAGCTTTCAAGGTAAAGGAAAAGAGATCCCCGGTGATCTGTAGCTCAGAGGCAGAGACTAAGAGAAATTCCTTAGATGAAGAGGAGATAGAGGATGACAAGCACTGGCAGCAACGAATAATGAGAGGTTTAGAGGAACTGTTAGAGATAGAGAAACAGAGAGCCAAAGAAAAAAGAAAGGTGAAACGCTGTTTCCGGTGTAACAAGACTGACCATTTTAGAAGAAATTGTCCAGAAGGGAAGGGTAGACAATCCAAGAAATGGCAAAACTCCAGAGAAAAAGAGACACAGTCAAGATAAGAGGCCCAAGGGAAGATGATAGAAGCGGCAACTCGGATTGTAGCAGCAGAATCAGGGATTTATGTTACTGCCGAACTGGGTCAAGGCGGAGGGAGATTAGATGTCAACCTGTTAGTGGATACTGGTGCTACCGTTTCCTTGTTAAGGGCGAACTATTTGACCAGATGGAGTTAAGCAGGAAACCCAAACTACGAAAGGTCCAGTCCCGATTAACAACCATCAGTGGCAGCACCATGAGCATAAGAGGTTTAGCAGACTTAGTACTGACGATAGGTGGTAACCGAAGGAGACATACATTTGTGGTAGCAGATATAAGACCTGATGGTATTCTAGGCTTGGATTTCATGGTCGAACATAGATGCACGGTGGATACAGCCGAGCCCTCCCTACAGTTTGACGGAATAAAGATTCCCTGTTTTATTAGTGGGAAGATTGGTTGCTGTAGAGTCACCTTGACAGAGACAGTAATGGCACCACCTTCAAGTGAGATCCTAGTAGTGGGACAAATACAGACTCCCTTCCCCCACATGAGACAACTACAGGGAGTGGTTGAGCCAAATGCTGCATTCATAGAGAATAGTGCTACCCTCCTGGCTAGAGCTTTAGTATCAGTTGACTCCTCAGGTCGAATACCCATTAGATTATTGAACACAGAAGACAAGCCTCACACTATCAGAGAGGGAACCGCTGTTGCGTGGTTACAGGATGCCCAGATAGTAAAGGGTGGGCGAGAAGTTCCTATACCAGAGACATTGCCACCTCACATGAGATGTTTGATAGAGCATATAGACAGTCCTTTGACCAGCGAGATGAAGACCAAAGCTACAGACTTTTTGAGAGAATTTGCATGCCTTTTTGCCGTAGATGATGATGACTTGGGACAAACCGATCTGATTAAACACAGAATCAAGACCAATGATGCTAAGCCTGTGAGAACCATGCCGAGACGGGTGCCTATTCACCGGAGGGGGGAGGTGGAAGAACAGGTAGAAGCCATGTTGAAACGAGGGGTGATTGAGAAGTCTACGAGCCCTTGGGCGGTTGGCGTAGTGTTAGTGAAGAAACCCAATGCAAGCTTAAGGTTCTGTATAGACTACAGGGCCTTGAACGCGGTGACTGAGAAGGATGCGTATCCCCTCCCGAGGATCGACGACACTTTAGATGTTTTGTCATCAGCAACCTGGTTTTCTACTGTCGATTTGATGTCCGGGTACTGGCAGGTGGAAGTGGCGGAAGAAGATCGTCCCAAGACAGCCTTTGTGACCCGAGCAGGACTCTTTCAGTTCAAGGTCATGCCCTTTGGTTTGATCGGAGCAGTTCCCACGTTTCAGAGACTAATGGAGACGCTGTTGGCTGGTTTACAGTATGACACTTGCCTAGTCTACTTAGATGACGTCATAATCTTCGGCCGCACGTACGATGAGCTTTTACAGCGTCAGCGGCAAGTGTTCCAACGGTTGCAGAAAGCTGGGTTAAAGCTGAAACCATGCAAGTGCAAATTATTCGCAAGGGAAGTAACCTATTTGGGCCACGTGATTTCGGGCAATGGCGTATCCACGGAAGAGAAGAAGATAAAGAACGTGAAAGAGTGGCCAATACCTGTCTCACAAACAGAAGTTAGGTCATTCCTCGGGCTCTGCGGGTACTACAGAAAATTCGTGGCTGATTTTGCGCATGTAGCGGCGCCCTTACACCGATTAACAGAAACGGGAAGAAAGTATGTGTGGACAGACAAATGCCAAGAAGCATTCGAGAAGTTAAAACAGAAATTGGTGGCGGCGCCCATACTGATGTTACCAGACCCAACCAGAGAGTTTATACTAGACACAGATGCCAGCGCCAGTGGCATTAGAGCTGTGTTATCACAGAATGTGGATGGACAAGAAAGGGTGGTGGCTTATGCCAGCCGATGTTTAACAAAAACTGAGAGAAGATATTGTGTTACACGGCGAGAGTTATTGGCTGTGGTGTACTTTGTTAGACACTTTAAGACTTATCTTTATGGTAGAAGATTTACAGTAAGGAGTGACACCGGGGCATTGCGGTGGCTTAAAAACTTCAAGGAGCCTGAGGGGCAGTTGGCCAGGTGGATAGAGATATTATCAGAGTATGACATTGAGATACAGTTTAGACCTGGTAGGAGCCACCGGAACGCTGACGCTATGTCCCGAATTCCATGCAAGCAGTGTGATAGAAGTAGCCAAAGCGAACCAGAGATTGAGATACAATATGAGACAGAAACTGAACCATCAATAAAAGGGGTTGCTGCAACACAAATAGAAAGTCCATTGGAAAAGATCAAAAGCCAACAAAAAGAAGATCCAGAAATACGGAGGGTATATGGTTGGTTGAAGAGGCAAAGACGTCCAAATTGGGATGAGATCATGTCACGAAGCCCAAATGAGAAAGCTATGTGGGGCATGTTTGACACTTTCGAGATAAAAGATGGTGTGGTTACGAGAAAATGGTTAGATGCTAGGGGTCACGTGACACGCTACTTGGTGTTGATTCCAAAGGAAATGAGGAAATCTGTGCTGGACGAATGTCTCGGCGGAAGAACAGGCGGACACCTGGGGGTGCGCAAGACGCTGGGAAAGGTCAGACAGAGGTACTTTTGGCCGGGATTGCAGCAAGATGTGCGCCTGTGGTGCAGAGAATGCCTCAGATGCGCCCGAAGAAAGGCTCCTGGAAGGAAACCCCGGGCTACACTGAAACCAGCAGTAGCGGGAGGTCCAGGAGAACGCATTGCCGTGGACATCATGGGGCCATTGACAGTCACAGAACGGGGAAACCGCTACATGTTGGTAGTGGGCGATCATTTCACAAAGTGGGTTGAAGCGGCGCCACTCCCTAACATGGAGGCAGCGACAGTTGCTAGAGCAGTAATAGATTACTATATCTCAAGATTTGGTTACCACAAGTCCTCCACTCAGACCAAGGAAGCCAATTCGAAAGCGCTGTTTTTCAAGAAATGTGTGACATGCTTGGGATAAAGAAGACCAGGACGACAGCCTACCACCCCCAATCCAATGGTATGATAGAGAGATTTAACAGAACGTTAGCGGCGATGCTTAGCACTTACGTGGATGACGATCAAAGAGATTGGGACCTTAATATTCCATTGGTTATGATGGCATACAGAGCTGCAGAACACGAGTCGACTGGCTTTAGTCCGAATACCATGATGTTGGGAAGAGAAGTTGCGTTACCCGTCGAATATGTGATAGGAGTTCCTAGGGATGGCGGCCGACAAATGAGTGGAACGTGGGCAGAGAATTTAACCCTTAAGTCCTCAGATTAATTTTAAAGTATTTATGGCCTTTTTCTGCTTACATAGTTATTGATGACTTGGCAGTGGTTCTACATTACTGCTGGCTGCCTATACAGGCAGCCAGCAGTGATGTAGAACCACTGCCAGGGAAAATTCAGTCTACACACAAGAGTAATAAAAAAGATTACACAAGGGAGCACCTGCTTCAATGCAAATAAAAGTGGCGGTTTGGGGCTATATGGGGGCTTAAGGGTTAAGGCAGCAGCTGATACGAATCCACGAGATAGCCAGAGATACCCTGAAGGGAAGCATAAGGAAGCAGAAGAAACTTTATGAACTCCGGAAAGAAGAGAAAAGATATGCACAAGGTGATCGTGTTTGGCTTTACACTCCAGCCAAAAAGAGGGGGGGAGTCGCCCAAATTGCAATCCTTTTGGAATGGGCCCTTTGCTGTGATAGACGTGCTGAGCGACGTTACGTTCAGGATCCAGAAAGGCACTGAAAAACCTAAAATGGTACACCACGATCGCCTGAAGCCATGTGTAACAGCACCGTCAAACCCCGAGAGAAACAGCAAAATAACTCCAGACGATACACACGATGGAGAAGAGGTGGGCGGCGCAGCAGGAAGTCTTCCTTATGTTTTAACGGGTCCAGATGACTCGCACAACAATGGTGCTAATCCTTTACCTTCTGAGGACAGTGAAGGCGAGAGTGAAGAAGACACAGTGAGCGTACAACCCAGAGCAAGCAAGTTACCGGCAAAGTTCAGAGACTATGTACTTTACAGTACTGATAGTGGAGTTGCTCCCCTTGGACCGAAAAGACAAGCGGCGCCTTACTCTAAGCAAAATTGGCATAGAAAGTTCAGCGCGCAATATGACGTAGCGCCTGACGCTATATTACGTCATGCAGCGGCGCCAGACAAGGAGAAGAGTATAAAAGACCCCCAGCGGCGGCGCCAACGTCATAATCTGATGCACGCTGCCAGGATGGTAAACACAAAGGTAACGCCGAGACAAGTCAGTTGTGAAAAATGTGGAAGGACGTATAAGGGAAAAGAAGAATTAGAAAGGCACCAGAGCCATTGCAATCCTGGGAAGTTCTCTTGTAACATGTGCCCAAAGGCTTACCAGTACAACAAAGATCTGTTACGGCACCAGAGAGAGAAACATGTAGTGTTTCCCAGTCCGCAGAAGACTGAGGCGGCAGCTGCAGTACAGAAGGAAATGGTTGTTAGGATGACCGGGATACAGAACGTTGAAAGAACAGCGGCGCTGCAGGATGACATATTTGGTCCAATGTCTATCGACGCAAGTGCGAAAGAGATCGTACAAGCAGTAGCCACCATTAGCCAACCACCCCTGAGTCCATTATCAGATTATGGGGAAAAGCAAGAGGACGAACCAGCTAAACGGGCACGAAGCACCTCAAGCACCCAGACCGAGGATGGGGTGAATAAAGAACATTCTCATGCTCAGACAGGTGAAGAGGACAGCTGATGGTGAAGAAACGACAACATATACGAAGGTGTCTCGATGGGTCGAATGAAGACAGAAGACCAAGATGAATAGACTATATTTTTTTATTTTTGATCAAGTTTTTTGGGGGTAAAGTTAAATGTAAATATGGGGTTGGGAGGGGGTTACATATGTGACACCTCGGGGCGCGGTGACATCGGAGGCGTGGGTTGTGTAGCGGCCGAGCTATACAGCAATTTCTGAACGCCGCTGATGGCGCTGCTTCCCGAGTTATCGTTCATGTTAGGAATGCACGTGGTCTTTGTTCCGATGCTGCGATTGGTTGGCCTCGCTTTCACTGGCGCCGTGGTGTATTTAGGAGCGTGATCGGCGCATTTCGGGGACTTGGTGGCGCAGAGGGAATCCCGTTAGAAGGCATAGACCTGGAAAGAAACTCTTGGTTACCCAGACCGAGATATTGGGGGAAGAAGTCCACGCCCAGGGTGGCGCTCTGATCACGCTCTTGAATCATCGGTGGCGCAAGTGAAACCGAGGCTAAGGCGGCGGCGGAACTTCCTGATAGAAAGCGGCGCTATAAAAGGCGCCGCCCAGGTATACGGTACAGCGCAGAAGACCACCTGCAGTCCATGTCACAGTAGGGACATTATACATAGAGATTCCATAAAAGGTTGTAAATAAGATGAGAGAATATACATAGATTGCCTTGTCTTTATTAGTTGGAGAAAGGAGAGCAGAGCTCAGCACCTTCCTGAGGCCCAGGAGCGATAGGAACCCTAACTGCGAAGTCTGTAGCGGCGGCGTCTACCGCTCGGCGCCAACACTCTATCAATTGGTACCCCTTGCACGTTACAATACGACCCTTTTTACAAATGGGCGCATAAAAATAATACCTGTTGAGGAAAAACATTCATACATACAAAGAAAAACATTGATTTGAATTGGGAGAGGGGGGGGGGGTGGTGCGGTGGCGTTGGGGTAACCGATTCTCGTCATATCGCCGAAGTTAAGCAACGTCGAGCCCGGTTAGTCCTTGGGTGGGTTCCTGCGTTGTGTCCCTGGGCATGGCACTTAACCCCGATTGTCCACATGGGGGCACGATGGCTCCGTTACTAAGGCGTATTGCACGTCGATGGTGCGCAGATCTTCGACCAATCTAACCCTGCCTATGCTGCAGTGCGGAGTTACGATGTTGGGGAGCTGACAGCTGCTCGTCGTCGCTCGATGGTTTACTCCGGCTTCCTCCATCCGTAAAACTGTCACCAATACGATATGACCTTGTCTGTTAAAGTGTCGTTAAACCTTAATAAATAAACAAATAAATAAACTGATTTGAATATCCTGTGCGCAGCCAAAACGTACAATATATAAAATCCCTATGATTTTTTTTTTCAACAATAATAAATTTCTTTTGTGCAATAATGAATGTTAAAGTTAATATCTAATGTAATTTCTTTTACGGTTATTTTAAACAATTCGTTTTGCTTGTATGTGCTGCTTTGTTAACCTTTTTCTCTCTGAGTACCACCAATACGTTGTGAAAAATGTTTTTGATTGTGATAAGAGGGTGACCAGGCTCCAAGAGAATGAAAAGTTTTATTGTCATGGTTTGTATTTCGCCGAGAATCGATTCGCGCAACAAAACGAAGGAGAATCCATGCATGTAGATTCTTGCTGCAACTCTGCTAGGATTCGCGTGAAAAGAATTGAGTCATTTTAACCCTTTACCTAACATAACGGCCGCAAATTAACCAGTACAAAGTTGGCATAACCTGAAATATCCTGACACTTAGTCAATAAAATTGTACACATATGGCTGTCATTGGAATGAGCCGGTTCCAATGACATCCATATTTGTGAGGGTTTATCGGTAAATATTGTTTATTTTTTTTATTCGCGTGAAAAGAATTGAGTCATTTTAACCCTTTACCTAAAATAACGGCCGCAAATTAACTAGTACAAGGTTTGCATACCCTGAAATATCCTGACACTTTGTCAATAAAATTGTACAAAAATGGCTGTCATTGGAACCGGCTCAATTATTTGTAAGGGTTTATCGGTAAATATTGTTATATTTATTAGTGTTTAAGGTCACATACTTATGCACAATGGCTAATCGTGACCGTGGCAGTTTTACGGGTGGAAGAAGCCGGAGTACCCGGAGAGAACCACCGAGCAACGACAAGCAGCTGTCAGCTCTCCAACATCGGAACTCTGCACCGCAGCACAGGCAGGGTTAGATTGGTTGAAGACATGCGCACCATCGACGTGCAGTACGCCTCAGTACACAGCGTCATCGTGCCCCCATGTAGGCAATCGGGGTGAAGTGTCTTGCCCAAGGACACAACGCGGTTGCCGCAGGTGGGATTCGAACCGAGGACCTCTCGGCTTGCAGCCTGCACCTCTACCAACTGAGCCACCGCGCCCCCGTAAATATTGTTTAAATCAAATTCAGTTTATGTTTTAAAAATTAAAAAGCTGTGCAATGTAAAGGGTTAACATGTGTTATCAATATACAACAGTGGTTCCACCATACTGGCCTCCTGGGACACTCATAGCAGCTAGGGTGTGGATTCTCGCAACCATTACCTCGAGAATTCAGATGATTCTCCCAAACTTAGATGAAATATAAGCCCGGAATGTTGTCAGGTCAGTTTAGTTTACTTTATTATTTCTTTTTACAGTTTCACGATGTTACAGGTATCACAAACAATAAACAATAACACAAGATTACAAAATGTATACATGAGGTATGTAGATTGGGGTGGGCAGCTTCACGAGGCAATGCTAGGTATGTGATGAGCGGGTCATAAATCTCATGATTAATTTGGAGTGTTCATCCGCAAGAGGTGCCAGCTCCTACCCCTCAGATATTCAAATGGACAATATTAAACTATTAGCGCATCTACAATTAACGCATCGACTTCCATATATCAACTTCAACTAATCTGAGTTTAACCCTTTACCCAACGAATCGCCCGCATCCGCCCGCGTAATATGCAAATTCAGCAGTTGAAAAAAATATTATTTTTCAAAATATTTCAACAAAACCATATCATGTGATCCCTCGTTGGAACGAGCTCGTTCCAACGAGGGGTCACATGATATGGTTTTGTTGAAATTTTTTGAAAAATTTGAATAAATGATATTTAAAATAATAAATTTTGTTAACGCCTGCGTTGGGTAATGGGTTAATCCCAATCAGAACCTTTTTCATCTTGCGTAATTAGATGACTTGTTTTGGGGTAAATTGTTTTTCCAGTAATTTCTCCAAACCATCATATAACTGTGATTAGATAATCATTATATCTAATTCCTTTACTGTGTGTGTATTGGGTTGTTTGTTTGTTCGTTGACAGAAAAAAGATGCTTGAATAAAACTGGTTTATTACAATTCATTGGATTTAGCACGCTGCCAGTTATAAGTGCTCACTCCTTTACTCTAGCAAATGCTCCTGGTCCAACTATTTAGTCATACATGTGCATAAGAACAACCCCCCCCCCCCCCCCCCCCCCAACCCATAATGAAAGTAAAGAGATGCACATTCTGAACATTTGAAATTACTTCCAATAGACGATGAATTTAAAATTAATCACGCCAGGGGCAGACTGGGCTGAAAAAAGTTGCCGGGAAATATACCAAGGTGGCCTGGATCCGGACAACATTTTGACATTTCGAACTGAAAAAACGCTGCTTTCTTGCACCTGAGCGATCAATGACAGTCCACGAAGAGGGCATTCCGATGGGATTTTTGTATCATCTTTGTCGTCATTTGGCAAGAATGGTTGCACCAAAGAGAAATCGAGACAAGCGAGCATTTTCCAGGGGCGGCGGAACGATTTTCAAAGTGTGTGTGTGGGGGGGGGGGGGGGGGGGAGGGGGGGGTTGGGGGGGGGGGGGCTGGATTGGGCGATGGATGGTCGTCGGTATGAAAAATGTAAATTCCAGGGTCCCCAAACCCCCATTTCGATGCATCTGCATGGATATTTTGAGATTTTTCAGGGGATGTATTTGAAAGATTTCACACTTTGAGAGCCGTTAAAAAACGTCGGTAAAGCATACAGGTGAGGTCTATTTATCAGCTTTGGTAGTAACGACCAAAGCTGATAAATAGACCTCACCTATATGCTTTACCGACGTTTACTACGGAAGCGTATTAGGGACATAGAAAAAAAAAAATTTCACACCCAGAAAGTCGAAATTTCGACATTTTATCTCGAAATTTCGACTTTTTATCTCGAAATTTCGATTTTTATCTCGAAATTTCGACTTAAAATCTCGAAATTTCGACTTAAAATCTCGAAATTTCGAGATTTCATCTCGCTAGGTATGCACGTGGTCTTTTGTTCAGTAGCAGTGTGCGACAGATTCCGATGCACCAGGTTCTGAGTTCTAACAAATTGTCACCTAACCGACAAGACAGGAATGCTGCCCACCATACCTCCGACTCTTCAGAGTTCCGTTATCTCACTTTTCAATAAAATCCAATACTTGAGGTTCATTGAAGACTTCCCACATGCCCTTGGAAATCTTCCCTATCGCGCCATTATAGACCACAGAGGTTCACTGAAAACTACCACATGACATGCCCCTGGATATCTTCCCCATCCCGGCATTAAACATCGTAAAAGGGCGATACATTCAAATAATATTAATGCACACATGCGTCTCCCACCCTCTGATAAGTAATACTGTATCAGCCCTACCCCCCCCCCCCCCCACCCCAATCCCAGAAAGTGCTGCCCAGTAAATATCACTGGAGTATTTATTTATTGGTGTTTAAGGTCACATATTTCTGCACAATGGGTAATCGTGACCGCAACATGGAGATAAAGTCAAGTTTAGTCAATCGTTTATACCCATTTTAGAGAACTTCCACCGAAGCATTGATGAATGGCTCCTATATTTTAACAGTAAAACGGAGCTTGTTTACAACAGTAATCGAGCACTAAGCACTACTTCACGTCCCGGGTTACCTACGGTGAATCACAGGAGTAGTCTACCCTTACGAAGATATGCTGCCCAGTAAATATCAATGGGGTATTTTCTCTTTACGAAGAGGTGCTACTTTTTACTCAGTACACTACCGAAATATTACAGAAGAAAAAATGAAAAAGGGAATCAAAACGAGACACACGCCACCCAAGTGAAGCGTCATTGTGTGGATAAACAACAAATACGACCCCCCGCCCCCACAACCCCCCTCCGACCCCCCCCCCCCCCCGACCCCACACCCGACCACCACCAAGTTAAATTATGGGGGATGCACTGCCAGAAGTGTATTCTGTATTCTGTAAGTGTTTGAGCAGCGCACTGGGTATAACTGATATTTATTGGGCAGCACTCTCCGAGGGTGGGAGAAGCATGCACGCACTAAGATCATTTCGATGTATTTTGCAGTAAACTTTAGGAAGCTGTGTATCGGGTGCAAATGCATTCCTATTTACCGTTAGCGAACGGCTTGGCAAATTCGATGTATAGAACTGGACATTTTATGGTCGTGGACTGTTGTACTCTTCCGGAAAAAACAATATACCGATTGGAGGACCATGATTGCTTTATTTTTTTACTGGGATTTAACGACACTTCTAACAGACAGGGGAGCGTCATGAATGGTTGAAAAAGGAGGCAGTGACCGTCCAAACCCAGTTAGAAATATCAAGAAGGGCATTCATGTCCGTTCGATAGGGTGAGAAATTGTTAGAAATCAGAAAGTCGGTGTATCATTATATTCACTCTAATGCATATATAGGGAATTATTTTCTACTCGTCTTAGCGAGTCAACACATTGTGGTGGTGGCTTCGCGCGCGCGCGTGTGTGTGTGGGGGTGGGGGGGGGGGTTACACATTTATTCATTTCTGGACAAGACAGGTATAGGGAAGGTATATAGCCAACAATTTACATACTTGAAAGGGTATACGTATGTAGATATTGGTAAGGAGGTAACAGTTTTCAAAGTTATGAGTGTTTTCCTCTGGGTGCGGGCTCATCCGGTTGGATATCGATGTTTGTTTTCGGGAGAAGTTTGTTTGTATTTAACCACATTTTCAACAGCCTGGATGACATCGTGTTGGGCAGTTTAACGGTGGGAGGAAGCCAGAGAGAATAATCGCTGCAGCGGCGAGCAACAGACAGACTCTCGAACTTACTAACTCTACACAAGCAACATTAGCTGCGGTTGAAAGAAAGTGAATCATCGACGTGCACGCATTTGAACACAACGTCTCCGTGTCCCACATGACGGGATAAAGTGTTTTTACCCAAAGCAGTTACCTCTGATCAGGATCGAACTGTCGATCTTTCTATTTAAAGTGCAATGCTCTAAACACTTCGTCACCGCTCACCTCATCGGGGGAGGGAGTGGCGTCGGGATCCGCCTGTTATATTACATGTTGTAAGGGGTTAGGATAATGGATTTTTTACTCTCCTAAATTTAGTATACGCCTATATGAATCTCGACAAATGGAATTTTACTTGTATTGAGTGGAAATAACTTTATCTCTGGGTGCAGGGTGGGGGAGAGAGAGGGGGGGGGGGTGTTAATGTTGATGGCAATGTGTTAAGTGAACAAGTGTTCGTTTCAAACATTTCGCTGGCCCTGATAAGGGCCGTCTTATGGATGAACAAAGCGGTCCATTGAAGCTTGCCAGTGGTTGGAGCTTTGAACTTTAAACCGAGAGGTTCACCGATTGATCATGACTGGCGGTTTCGGAATTGTGCACTTGGGTAAGGAACTGAATCCCGATTGCCCACGTGATGGCACGGTGTCGCTGTGTACTAAGGCGCACCGTGTATACGTCTAAGGCGCACTTGCCTTCAAGCAATGATGACTCTATGCAGAGTTGGTACGTTGGGGAGTCTGACAGTTGCTCGCCGCTGCTCGGTGGTTTTCTCCGGCTTCCATCACTCGTAAAACTGCCGGACATGAGGTGACTCTGGCTGACCGTAAATAACGTTAAACCGCAATAAAAATAATTCAAGCTTGCAGTTATTCCCACACCAAAACCAGGCACAGAGATAGGATCTTAAAATCCCCCCCCCCCCCCCCCCCCGACATGGTGGGTCGAGAAGTAAATATTCCGACAGTGTTCCCGGATCGCTGACCATCGGTACGAACTTGAATCCTTACTCAATATTTTTTAGTAGTATAGCAGGAGGTTTTCGACCCTCATTACCCGGAGCTTTGCCGGTGCAGCTAGTGTTAAATTCCCATAGGAACCGGAGCCATTGCCGGTGTAACTTTTTCCGGTGTAAAACTTCGGCCCTATCCAGCTAGATCCGGCAAGCAGTCTTAGCAGTGTACGTACAGCATATATAGTATGCTATGGTATGTATAGTGATATATGTACACCCAGGGCTATGGGTATATATTATGTGTACGTGATGAAAAATGGAAGGGGAAGGTGAGTTTTCTTGAAAGTTTTTTTCCGCGAAACGGTTGACTTTGCTATTGACGTCGTGACGTCACGATGCACACGCGACGTCATAGAGATGTTGACCACTGTTGTTGCCCACCATACAATCTGACATAATATTATTCGGGTCAGGGTATGGCGGACTTCTCGTATGGGGTGGCGGTGATATGGAAGTAGCGGTATATATCCATGTAGGTCCCCAATTAGCACATGATCCTTCATATTATCTTATGTCAGCTATAGCTAGGTCAAGCAGTATTGTGGGGATGGGGGTCATGTATGGTAGTGCGGTATTGCGAGATAGTCCTTGGAGGTTTAGACTGGCAGTATAGGATGAATGGTCTGTTGGCCTATTACCCCCCTTAGTACTATTAACCTACCGAATCCTTTGTATTATCTTATGGCTGGTATTGGTAGTTCGTAATGCTAGGCCAGGCAGTATTATAATTGTTTGTTTAGAACTGGGGCATAGGATGCATGGTATATACCGCTGTAGGTCCCCTGTTAGTCCTCGGTATTATTAACCAACCGATTGCTTTGTATTATTCTATGATTGGTATAGGTAGTACGTTATGGGAGGTCAAGTGGTATTGTGGAGTGGGGTGGTGGTAATGCCTGGCAGTATAGGACGGCAGTATAGTATGGACGATATATACCTCTGTGGTCCCCCGAAAGCCATTGGTACTACTAATCGACCTAATGCTTTTTGTGACTGTTCTAGGTAGCATGTAAGACCAGACGTTATTGTGTGTGTGTATGTGGGGGGGGGGGGGGGGGGCGAGAGGTGTAATGCATGGTAGTTTAGTGTGGTAGTATACGATGTTCGCTTTGTACCCCTACAGGTCCCATGTTAGCCCTTAATACTATTAATCCACCTAATGCTTCATGTTATCATATGACTGGTATAGGTAGTATGCAATACTAGGCATAGGGGTATTGTGGGTAGGGGGTAATGCCTGGTAGCTTAGAACGGTAGTATAGCACGGGCGGTATATACCCCTATAGGCAACCTGTTAGTGCTTGGTACTATTAACCAACCGGTTGCTTCGTTTTCTTATATGGCTGGTATACGTAGTACGTTATGGTAGGTTTAGTGATATTGTGGGGGTGGGGGAAATGCTTGGTATTTTAGAACGGTAGTATAGCATAGGCTGTACATACCCAGTGTGTCTCTTGTTGGCCCTTGGTACAACTGATCCACCAGGTGCTTCATATTATCAAGCGGTATTCTGGGTGGGGTTAATTAATGCCTGGTAATACATAACGACAGCAGAGTATGGTTGGTGTATTCCCCTGTAGGTCCCATCTTAACCGTTGATAGTATTAACCTATCGAATGCCCCAGTAGTTCCTACCCTATTCCGAAGCTCTTGTTCTTGTTTCGTCTATCGAGATCACCCAATCAGTTCAACTTTACTGCGCTAACTAACCAAACAGATTGCTTCATCCCCGTAATCTCTATGCAGAATTATCTCCCCTATTACAACGAAATCCTATCCGATTCTCATCACGACTTGTCCCATGGAATCTCTTTTTTCTGAAATGAGGCCATAAGGGCCATGAGAAAATCCCCCAATGAGGGATTTTTTCATGACACTATGGTCTTATTTCAGAAAAAGGGAATTCATGTCCCATGGAATCCCTTTTTGGAAAACATATGTGGTTATGGAATCCTTTTTTGTCGTGTGAGGTCATGAGGGTCCACAGAGGTATATATCGTCCATACTATACTGCCGTCCTATACTGCCAGGCATTACCCCCAACCCCACTCCACAATACCACTTGACTAGCCATAACGTACTACCTATACCAGTCATAGAATAATTCAAAGCAATCGGTTGGTTAATAATACCGAGGACTAACAGGGGTACCTATAGCGGTATATACAATGCATCCTATGCCCAGTTCTAAACAAACGATTATAATACTGCCTGACCTAGCATTACGAACTACCAATACCAGCCCTAAGATAATACAAAGGATTCGGGAGGTTAATAGTAGTAAGGGGGTAATAGGCCAACAGACCATTCATCCTATACTGCCAATCTAAACCGCCAATAACTATCTTTCAATACCTCACTGGCCGACCATACATGACCCCATCCCCACAATACTGCTTGACCTAGCTATAGCTGACATAGGATAATATGAAGGCTCAAGGGCTAATAGGGGCCCTACATGGATATATAACGCTACTACCACATCACCGCCAACCCTATACGAGAAGTCCGCCATGCCCTGATCCGGATAACGTTATGTCAGATTGTATAATGGACAACAACAGTGGTCAACATCTCTATGACGTCGCGTGCGCATCATGACGTCACGACGTCAATAGCAAGTCAACCGTTTCGCGGAGAAAAACTTTCAAGAAAACTCACCTTCCCCTTCTATTTTTCATCACATACCCATAATATATACCCATAGCCCTGGGTGTACATATATCACTATACATACCATAGTATACTATTTCTGCTGTACGTACACTGCTTGCCGGATCTAGCTGGATAGGGCCGAAGTTTTACACCGGCAAAAGTTACACCGCGGCAATGGCTCCGGTTCCTATGGGAATTTAACACTTGCTGCACCGGCAAATTCCGGGTAATGAGGGTCGAAAACCTCCTGCTATACTACTTTTTTCGTAAACCAATAATTAACGAAACGGGCCCCAAACCCCAAACATTCGTTTATTATTATTAATATTTTCAAGAAATACTTTCGTTTCACAAAAGTAATTCTTTAAAATAATAGTAATAAACGAACAAGCGTTTACACATAAAGGATATATGAAACCTACAGACAGTTTTGCACAATGGAAATTGTGGCATCGTTGTCGTGCGAGCGGCCAGTAATTTTTTCCGGCAGACAACTTTCGGCACGGACAGGGTCATGGGACGCACCCCCTCTATCCACCCTTTTAGCTTGAGGCCTGGGGCATACCGTTCAAGCGTTTGTTTCATTAAAGTGTAAATAAACTATGGAAGAGTATTAGTGCCACCAACACAATCAAGTGATGGTCAGTACGCAGCTCTGCCAGTCATAGTGTCCGAAACTCTGCTGAAATAACAACAGTTATCTCAGTTATCTGGCTATACCTACCCTATACCTGTCATATCCAGTTTTGAATACAGGTGACCCCCCCCCCCTCCCCCCCCCCCTATCGCCACCACCACAATGTTATCCCTAAGACGAATAAAATAATTTTCCAATGCATTAGATTGCACGACAATACACTGGCTTCTGACCTCTAACAAACTCTCGCCCTACTGACCGGACACGAATAATACCCCTCCTAACACCCGAACCTTGCCATTTCTGCCAGATAGGCCTCCTTTTCATTCATTAACGACCTCTCCAAGTGGAATATTGTTTTCCGAACGAGTACAACAGACCTCACCCATACAAATGCCCAATTTTGTCCATCGACTTTGCTATCCGTTACCTAACGGTAAATAAGAATTTAGTGCAACCTCTCCCAGCATCCTAAGGTTGATGATAAAATAAACTGACGCTCTATTTCAAACCATATTTACAAAGGATGCAGCTTGACAAATGCTGTTCCGCGTGAAATTCACCAATCAACCCCCCCCCCCCCCCCCCCCCCCACGCCCCCCCCCCCCCCCCCCACGCACACACAGCTATGTCCGTCTAATAAACATTCTAATAAAATACCAAACAACACACGTTATCGAAAAGTACCGTTAAATCACGTTGCAATAAAAGTCCAAAGAGTGAATCTATAATATACATGAGGCTCCGTGAAGATGTCCCACAACTTCGGATGCCTTCCCTATGCCTTCCCTATCCCGCCATAATAAACCACATGCACGCGCGTATCTTTCATCCGCCAATAAGCAATGCTGCGAAAGTTGCCTCCTCCCTCTCCCCACACACACTACTCGAAAAGTGCAGCCGGTAAATGTCACCACTGGAGTGGTTCACCCTTACGAAGATATGCGACTTTCACCCAGTGCAGTGCCCCAAAATTACAGCAGAAAATAGAAGATCGTGGAAATAATGGCCTTCCACATCTAATTCAACTTCCACCCCACCTAGCATTTTCCCATTTCGAATCCCGACACATCGACACCCATAATAGATGAAGATCAAAATGGAACACATTCCACAAAAGTAAAGTGAAGCGTCTTTGTGTGCATAAACAGTAAATACGCAACACCGTTGCAGCTGATAAAGCTACCAAGTGTACAATAAAAAGTCGAAATTTCGAGATAAAAAGTCGAAATTTCGAGATAATAAGTCGAAATTTCGAGATTTTAAGTCGAAATTTCGAGATAAAAAGTCGAAATTTCGACTTTCTGGGTCTGAGAATTATTTTTTATCATGTCCCTAATACGCTTCCGTAGTTTACAGCAATTGTACTGTCTGTGGATTATCTTGTCTGGGGTGGATTTGGTACTTGAATGTCTGTAAGATTACGATCTACTTCAGTTAACCGATTTTTTAATAGACTATATACATTTTAGCGTTTGCTGCCACTTACTGCAAAAAACGAACCGAAATCCATCGAAACTGAACCAGTACGAGAGAAACATAGCTGGCGAGAATATGGGGAAGGCTCTGGATCCGCCCATTGTTTCACCAGTCATTGCCCCATTGGTAGTGTTAAAATATGTGCATACAAAAAAAACATGGCCCGGCAAAAAAGTGGAGGGGCTGATGCCCCCAGGCCCCCTCCCCCGGGTTCCGCCGACCCTGGAAACGTTGCAGAACTTTATTCTACTTAGTAAACCCTTCGAATAAGTGCAACCCTACCGCGGCTCACCTTAGAGTTTACAATGGGTGGAATCTGGGCCACGTCGCTCACTGGGTGATCTTCTCAATACAACTTCTCTTCCAAGTGAGCTCCTATCGTGTTATCCAGCTATCTCTGCTATAAGAGCGCCAAGTGGCTCTTCTGTTAATGGTCCACCGAGATAACCTTATAATCGGGTGGCGGAGGGTTTGCATGTCTGTCTCACGTGAGTTTTTAGTGACACACCCACATCAAATGAAATATTTGCGGGGTGAGTGCCTGGTTCACTATCCGCTCCTCACACTGTTGGGGAATTTTCGTTCAGGTGGGGGGGGGGGGCAGAGTACCGGATAATTGCTGCTGGCACTTTGTGCCGCGGGGGCGAAGAATGTTTCGTATATTATTGAACAATACTTTGCATATATACAAATTAAATAATGCGGCTTACACTTGCGAGACATTGTTCGTTTCCCGGCTGTGCATGGTGCTGGCGGCGGTCCTCAGGAGCTTTGTTCCGTCCTGGAACGAAAAACTTTAACAGTTACTTTGTAGCTTTGAAACAGCAGCAATAAACATTTTTAAACAAACCTGGCTGATAGGGCTGGTATCACACTTTTATCACATGTTTTCTCGGAAAAAAAATTTCGTTTCAAATTGGATGGACTCCATTAGGTCGTGAAGGCATTTGTTTTAAATAAAAATGAGGTATGACAAAACCGAAACGATAATTCAACACCGAATGGAGTCGATCCGCTTGTAAATTAAAGCCTGCTCTACTTCTGTTTGTATAATAATGAGGGGTATTCTTTCAGAAAACCATTGCTTTTGATGGTGTATCCAGAAACTGTGATCGAACAGAACAATACTCAATTTAAAACAATGTGACCATGTTGTGGAACAAATCATTTATTGAAGTTGAACAGCTGAATAACTTTTCAAAGTTCGAAACTTGAATGTTTTCTAAATGGTCACTGGCCATAATGCACAATAAGTTGAAATGAACGGCTGTAGCGGTAACAGTGTTTGTAGCGATGCAGCGTTGTAGCTACATTGCTACAAACAATGTTACCGCTACAAGTCAGTTGCGTTTCCACTCAGAACAATACTCAATATAAAGTAATGTGATCAATTACAATCTGTAAACATTCACGGTTATGACCGAAGTATATTCGAAAATATTCGAATTTCCGATTTCAGATCGAATCGAATCGAATATTGACTTTCGAATCGAATTTCGAATTTTCGCAGGAGCCTACTATCTGTCTAAGTGAAACCGTGTAATCTAACAGACTTGGGATACGGTTCACATAAGCTTTCAGCTTTCTTCCGAATTCCCTTTACTACAACTTAGTTTGATAAATTATGTGTTAATTGTATTCACTGAAAGTTATGTACAAAACATTCAAACAGTTTACCCTTGTTCGCATGTACCGTATACAGTTAACTTGTTTTTTTTCAGTCAATATTGTTTAAACTAAAATGTCTCCAGATAGTACCAATTTGGGGTGTATATATATATTTAAAGTATACAAGCCGTACCATTTCGCGAGTGACATCATTCCCATACCTTTTTCCAACTCAAGACTTCAATCTTTGTGGTATTCCTACGACATAAAAATGGCAGGAGCCCCCCCCCCCCCCCCCCCCCCCCCCAATATAGATCCATGACTATACGTCTGGTTTTCTTTCCACCTTTCTGTGCCCATTTCAATACTGTCTGAGAAAAAGTCGAGATTGTTGAGTGTAAAATAATGTGTGAATGACCTTCCAGATGTATTTTATTGTTCGCTATACAGCAAAATTACAATGGTTTTAACAGGGAAAGGCCACCAAAAATTTGTAAGACATGACGTGGGGGTGGGTGGGTCTCTTGAGTGCGCCAAAAATGTGCATTTCCAACTTGTGCAATTTTTTGAATTTTTAAAAAATATATCAGTATATCAGCTAATATATACCATCATTTGTATTTGAAACCTTAAAGATGATGTTGTACATCACACTCTTAACATAAATACAACATCTGGAGGCTTTATATGTGTGAATATTGGTCTTGAACTGGGAAAATGTCACACGTTAGTAGGGGGTGGGTGTCTTGTTCGAAATGTAGAAAATGTGCAGACAATATTTTGGGAACAATTCAAATGAAAATTTGTTCCCGTACATGTATACCTGCTCTGGCCAAGCCTGATAATGAACAGCTTGTCATTTGTAGATTGGGGCCCACAGCAGCCCACAGAGGTTTAAATTGGTGGTACCAGTTTAACCCTTTACCTAACATGAAAAGCAGACGAAACTTGCCAAAAATGATTGAATAACTAATTTTTTTCATTTTTTTGTCTCAAAACATAGGTTATATAGACCCCTCATTGGAACGAGCTCGACGGGCTCGTTCCAATGAGGGGTCATAACCTATGTTTTGAGACAAAAAATGAAAAAATAAAAATTAATTGGCGATTTTTGAGAATAGCGCTGGCCGGTTTTGGCCGTTACGTTGGGTAAAGGGTTAAGAACATTATGAAAACCCCCTAAAGACAGCTATGCCTACTAAGTTTATAAGTTTATTTTGGATTTTAATGGGAGAGTGGGGGTGGGTGACTGAGAACGGTAGTAGAAAATTTGCACGTAGTGGGTGGGTGGGTGTAAAAAGGAGCCGAATAAAAAATAGGACGTCACGTCTTGCAAATTTTTAGTGCCCCCCCCCCCCCCCCCCCCTGGTTTTAAGATCTTAAAATGCAGGATGTATCTCGTTATAGATAGTCGAGTTGAACGTTCAATGAGTGAGAATCCATTCGTCTTGTTGAGATGATATCAGTTAAACGTTTAAATTTTATTTACTTATTAAGTATTAACGACACTTTAACAGCCAATGTCATATCGTGTCGGTGGCAGTTTTATGGGTGGAGGAAGCCGGATGTACCCGGAGAGAACCACCGAGCAGCTGCCAGGTCCCCAACATCGTAACTCCACACTGCAGCACATGCAGGGAAAGATTGGTTGAAGACATGCGCACCATCGACGTGCAGTACGCCTTGGTGCACGGCATCATCGTGCCCCCATGTGGACAAACGGGGTTAAGTGCCTTGCCCAAGGACACAAAGCGAGAGTCCGAATCGATCGCTCAGACGGTCACCCATCCAAGGACTAATCGGGATCGACGTTGCTTAACTTCGATGATCTGATGATAACCGGTTACCGCAATGTCACCGCGCCCCAAACGTTCAAATAGTTGGGACAGAAAAAAAGGTTTTCATCTTGTTAGGAGTCTTGTTGGGATATTTTACCATGGAGTTGTTCTTTCTCTACTTTATTCGTCTTTTGGGGGGGGGGGGGGGGGTTGTCTTGTTGCGATGACGCCTCCCTTTCCCGTCAACAATAAAACAATTAACTAGTTTGTGTCAGATTGTCCGTAACGTTAATTATCAGGCAAAACATTGTGATATCTGAGAATTGTGATCGCCACCGACAGACGATACTCTGTTATCAGTGCAGAAGACATCTTTTGAAACTGACATCAAAGTAGTAACATATCGGCATAAAGTTATCTTCAAATCGGTGGTTACAAGTTACCAAACTACAAAATGATCGGGCTGATTAAAACGTTTTCCGTTTTGCAACTTTGTGTCTTGAAAAAACAATATGGGACGGAAGTGTGGATTTCTTTTTATCTGGGTTCAATTTCTTTCTATCTTGATAAATGACGAATGTGTATTATAAGATCATCGGGTTTTCTGTCCACACAGACACAGAATCAGAGGCGGATTCACGAACCGGAATTAGCCCCACCCGCCGATGCATTCTCTATTTTTTTCCTTATTTTCTACGAAGTGCGTGCATGTGAGTAGTCTACCCTTGAACCCACAGGCGGTAATATAATGTTTGGTGTGGTTCGTCTTGTGGCCACGGGACGCAGCACACAAAAATATTATATCACGGCCTTTTGGTCCAATTTTTACTAGTATGTGGGCACAGCTAGTGTCCAACCGATTACCAAAAATGGTCGCTGACCGATTACCGGTTATTTGAGCCCACAATCGGCCGATTCTGATGCCGATTCCGATTGTAATACCGTGCACTACAAGACAAGTCGAGGCTCGAAAGAACTACATTAAACTGAACATTTTTCAAAGTGTTAAACTTCGTTGACTGGGGTCCCAGTAAAATTACTGCGCGATTGAACCGATGTTCCAGGAGCCGTTGCCGTTGTCATCCGATTGCCCATAATCGGCCGATTGTGGTGGCCGGTTCCGATCATCGGTTGAACACTAGGCATAGCCGAGTATTTAACTCATTTCTTTGAACCGCGTAGTTACATTATTAACCCTTTGAACTCGAGAGACCGCTTTTCCGGCCCAGAAACCTGATGCGTCATAATTTCATTACGTTGGATGGGTGGCAGGCCCTACGTACATATGTGTGGCAGACCGATCAATATCTTCAACGTGCAGCCTTGAGGCAGCAAGCTGAAAATATTAATTGGTCTACTCCCAAATAATGAATATGGACTCGTCTAATTGATGTCATTGAACTGACATGGAAGATACCACCGGGGTTTAAAGGGGTAAGTCATCCCACGAAGTTGGATCAATTGACTTTTTTGGTATCGTTAGCCTATTATTTTAACTTCAGCATCGTATTTCTACATTTCTAAAGCTACAGCCGCCAAATTTGCCACATTAGTAAATGACCATGTCCAGTTATACATTTTGGAGTTAGATTTTTTTATTCGACCTTTAACCAATACAACGTCAGTACTATCGTTTTTTTCACCATCTTTTAATATCTACGCCTGTATCAAGCCACCCTTTTTAATATTTTGTAAATTTTATCACCAACAAAAAACTATATCTAAAAAATATGGGGCCGTCACATTAACAATATTATCCCAAATGGCCGTTTATTCGAACAATAAAAGCCTTGGATAAATTTTTGCTTTATTCACCTAGTAGGGTGATAAATTTTCCCGTTGGTTTTACACTGAAATAATTCATTTTTGTAGTAGAGACGGACTTATTGACCTCTGACCTCTTGTGCATTCGTGTAGCAAAATTAACAGTTCATCTTGTTTTCTTTAAACAATTTTGAAACTATTACAGAATGCAAGTAGAAAGCACTAAACATTTTTCATTTAATAAAGTATTTTTGCAAGTTTAGCTCAAGTCTGTAGGGGAATTATTTTAGACAGAAATGTATCACTGCGCCTTTTTTTATTTTTGGCAATTTTGCTCGTCATCGAATTGGACCTATGTGCTCTTCACTTCTCGCTGTGTTTTGTGGGAGTAACAGCACGATCTCGCTGCGACTGCCCTGTAAAACATTTATGGGATAAGCAAAATGAACGTTTAGTGTTTTCAAGCAAAAAAAATATTCTACTCGTAGAATTAAGAATGAAACCGACTCGCCAGAGGCTCGTCGGTTTCATTCTTAATCCTACTCGTAGAATATTTTTTTTTACTTGAAAACACTATGCGTTTATTCTATATACAACCATTATAAGCCTTGATATTTACGTTTGTCATTTGGAATTAATATTGTTTTATGTTTCTATTATGTTGATTTTGTATATACACAACAATTTGCCTTTGTTCTGGTGTATTTGCTTAATAGATCTTTTTTTATCTTATTTTAGGAAATTCCGAAGCGTTCCGGCCGAATTTTCGGGTGACGTTATTGACGTCGACGTCACCAAAAATTAAATGTCGCCCGATTTTCATCAAATTTTAGTTTGTTTTTGATTTATCGCCATTTTAGACGTTTTTACATCATTTCAAATATTTCACAATTTCAAATAAAACCCTCTAAAGAACAAAAGCTGGTGGTACGAGTTTACGGGAATTTATACCGGATGCTGTTATGAAACTTACCACGCATATTCATGGTTATTCGCAGATGTGCACTTCGATTTTTTCATTTCAAACTGTGAGACCCGACGCCAGCGATACCAATTTCATGGGTTTTTTTTCTATACCTTTTATTTTCAGCCTTAGCATTTCGAAGTTTCGGGGATTATAATCTCATTAAAAAACATATCTAAAAATTTGGTGCCCACCTAGAAAATTCTTAATCGTTATACCCGAACGTTGAGGTAACGCCATAGAGGGTCATATGGTCAAAAATAAGAATGCGTCAGATTTTACCTGAAATTGTATATTGTAGTGCTCAAACAATTAAAAGACAGTTGTTTTGTGATTATTTTTTTATTTATTTATTTTTTTTTTTTTGGGGGGGGGGGGGGGTCAGTTTGACGCCATTTTGACGTTTTTCCGTCACTTTGAAGTTTAGCCTATTTTCTCTATTCGAAATTAAAAGCCCTGTGTTCTTGTGTCCAACTGTGCCCTATTAATGCAGGATAACTGATAAAACTTACCACACCTATTTATGATCATATAAAAGTTGTTATCCTATTTTTTTCATTTCAATTTGACACACCCGATGCCAGCAATGCCAATTTTACGGGTTTTTTTTTATATACCTTCTATTTCCAACCCCATTTTAAGCCTTAGTCTTTGGAATTTTGGAGAATATAATTTCCTAGAAAACATGACTAAAAAATTGGTGCCGACGAAGAAAATTTTCATCCGTTATACCGGAACGCTGAAGTGACGTCATAAAGGGTCAGATGGTCAAAAATAAAAGTGCGTCAGATTTTTCTGAAATTTTAGTATATATGTTGTAGAGCTCAAAAACTTAAGTTAGGCCTATAGTTGGGGGTGTTTTTTCAATTTAACGCCATTTTTGCCGTTTTTACCTCACTTTGAAGTTTAGCCTATTTGCTCTATTCTTAATTAAAAGCTCTACCTTCTTGAGTCCAATTATGCCCTATTAATGCAGGATACACTTATAAAACTTGTCTCAGGAGCGTGGACCTGAGGATTTCATTTTTCACGAGCGCTTGCTCGAGGGAAGAATTTTATAGTTTCGGCTCCGCACGAGTGAGATAGTTCCCGACGTTCAATGAAATAGCTTAGATTTGCTTTCTATTATATGCTACATGACATTTTAAAGCACAATATTCAGCCCAATTCGACTGCAAACCAAGCCTGAATATAAGCAACCTGTCATTTGCCAAATTGAGTCCCCCAGAGGGGTGAATTTGCTGATGCTATCCCATACAGGGGGCCAAATTTATCCTCTAGGTACATCTTTCTGTTTGGGCTTGAGACCTTGATTCAGATTGAGGTTCAAAGAAGGTAAATTTCGTCAGGGTTAGCATCACCAAATTCACCCTCTGGGAAACTCATTTTGCAGATGACAGTCTGCTTATTTTCAGGCTTGCTTGCAAACACGTACGTTTGAAAACAATAACAATGATCAGCTGATCTTTCCTTCACAGCGACGTCATAGTGATGCGCCGACGCGTGAAGTCATTTAGGAAACTGATGAGGGATATTTCTCGATGTCCATCAAGTCGATGGACATCGAGAATATCTTTCAGATAATTTGCGATAATTCACAGGCCAGCATGTAATAAATAACGGTATACCGATAAAGAGATTGACAGACAGCCAAATTCCCTCAACTCTGGTTCTCGTCCACAGGCGCCTCTGCCTTCGCGTTAGTATCACGCATCATCTGTGGGTATGAATTTAATTGATGTTATCCAAAGAGGAGGTATTTTCTGGCCAGTCCAAGGGGGGCCACTAAAAATTTGCAAGACGTGACGTCCTATTTTTCGTTCGGCTCCTTTTTACACCCACCCACCCACTGCGTGAAAATTTTCTACTACCGTTCTCAGACACCCACCCCCACTCCCCCATTAAAATCCAAAATAAACTTATAAACTTAGTAGGCACAGCTGTCTTTAGGGGGTTTTCATAATGTTCTTAACCCTTTACCCAACGTAACGGCAAAAACCGGCCAGCGCTATTCTCAAAAATCGCCAATTAATTTTTATTATTTTTTCATTTTTTGTCTCAAAAACATAGGTTATGACCCCTCATTGGAACGAGCTCGTCGAGTTCGTTCCAGTGAGTGGTCATACCCAATGTTTTTGAGACAAAAAATGAAAAAAATTAGTTATTCAATCATTTTTTTGGCAAGTGTCGTCTGCTTTTCATGTTAGGTAAAGGGTTAAATTGGTACCACCAATTTAAACCTCTGTGGGCTGCTGTGGGCCCCGATCTACAAATGACAAGCTGTTCATTATCAGGCTTGGCCAGAGCAGGTGTACATATACGGGAACAAATTTTCATTTGAATTGTTCCCCAAATATTGTCTGCACATTTTCTACCTTTCGAACAAGACACCCACCCCTACTAACGTGTGACATTTTCCCAGTTTAAGCCCAATATTCTCACATATAAAGCCTCCTGATGTTGTATTTATGTTAAGAGTGTGATGTACAACATCATCTTTAAGGTTTGAAACACAAATGATGGTATATATTAGCTGATATATTGATAATTTTTTAAAAAATTCAAAAAATTGCACAAGTTGGAAATGCACATTTTTGGCGCACTCAAGAGACCCACCCACCCCCACGTCACGTCTTGCAAATTTTTGGTAGCCTCCCCCTGGCCAGTCGACAGTTTTCTAGTACTTGCTTTTGAATATCATCATCAATAATTAATTGACTTCGTATTTAGTTCTCAAGGAGAAAATAATTGGTCTGAAACACGGTGATATAAGATCCTGTGGAACAGTTGAGGGGGATGATCCGTCCTAAGCCGTCCTAAGCCCCCTCCTATACATCTTTTTCGTAAATGACCTTAGCTTCTCCGATGACCGCGTTCAGGTTTCCCAATTCGCGGATGATAAGGGCCTCTGGGACTCTAACAATACGGCCAATCTGCTCCAAAAACCCCTGCAACGCGCTCTCGACGAGCTTGAAGAATGGTGTGCCAAATGGAGAATTAAGCTAAATGCCAATAAAACCCAACGAATAACCTTTACTCGCAAGAAAACTAAACGGGATTTTGACCTAAAACTTAAGGATAACACCCTCCCAGAATGCAAAGAAGCGAAATTCCTGGGCATCACCATTGATCAAAAACTGTCCTTCAACAAACATACCGACGACATGGCGAAAAAAAGCTACCAAACGAATTAACTTACTGAAAATGCTCAAGGGAACTTCATGGGGGCCAACCAGTCCACTCTACTCAAACTATACAAATCCTTTGTGCGCCCAGTACTCGAATACGGTGCAATAATACTAACTGACCTCAACCAAACTAATATGGGAAAACTCCAGAGGGTACAAAATCACGCGCTTAGAGTTGCCCTCCGCGCCCCATGGGACACACCCATCAAAATACTCCACGACAGGGCCGATATCCCCACCATTAAAGACCGCCTAGCCACCCTGGCCGCGAAAAATCATGACCGGCTAGCCGACAGCGAACTAATCTCCGAACTTGGAGCAATTTGCGAAAGCCGACAAAAGCCCCAAAATTGTAACCAAAACTAAGACCGCTCGAATAAAAACTAGGGAATGACAAGGTGAACTGCGATCCCCGACGCCCCCGAATACCCCTAAACTAAATTAAAATAAATAAGTCCGCAACCAGCGAAGGGTACAACAGGAAAGAAACACTCTCGGGTGTGGTCTAGTGTGCTAGACCTGTTGCCCTCCGGCTGACAGCCTCGGAAGCTCAACCCGCATTAAACGATCGCGATCCCCGGCACCCTCAACTTCAAATAAACTTAAACTAACCTAAATAAGGCCACTTCCAGCGAAGGACACAACAGGAAAGAAACACCCTCGGGTGTGGTCTAGTGTGCTAGACCTGTTACAGTCCCGCTGCAAACTAGGAAGTTCAGCCCACTTAAAACGCTCGCGATCCCCGGCACCTTAAAACTAAATAATAAATAGGGAGCAATTGGGGTCCCAAGCACGAGAGTATGTTCCTGCTCTTACGAATGTAAAGATTCGTGCATTTCATACTCTCCCCCATTGCGACAAGCACACACACAGCACAATACCACACGAGAGTATATGTTACTGCTCTTACGAATGTAAAGATTCGTGCATTCCATACTCTCCACACACACACAGCAGATACCACAAGGACACGCAACTATAAAGAGGTGCTACTTTTATCTTTACAGTTTGCATATTCTAATGAAAACTAATTCTACCTTCTTCTTTTAAGCAGGTACACAGAAGATGTTTTTTTGACCAGCACCCCAATAACCGCTACACACAGTCTAACCGTTATGGAAACAGTCACCCCCATGGTTCCTGAACATCCTCCGCTCCATCCCTAAAAGTGGGCAACCACTTTAAGGGAGGCGAGCGCTGGTCCTGCGTCCCGCCTCTGCCCCTTTTTGTAAGCGCATTGCGCATCTTTTTGTCCCAACCCAATAGGATTACAATGCAGGCCTGCCCCCGAACCAGGGAAGTTCGGGTCTTCTTTTTGGTGGTCCCCGAATGGAGTCGTTGTTGTTGTTTTCCTTCAAAGAGTCCAACTATAACAGAGACAGCCTGAGGCAGATTATACTTGCCAGTGATGGCCATCACTCATTATCATCCTCGAAGCGGCAGACTATTCTTGCCCGAAAATCCAGATCGACTGCACCCTCGGGGAGAGGTAGTACCTTTGTGAGAGGACCCAACCTCCCACACTGGTCCTCACCCGAGGGTCCAACCGACTTCGATCAACGAGACCGCCTACCCACAACTGGAGACACCTGCTGAGTACCGGATCCTTTTCCTCCTTCAACACGCCTAGGACATGTGACAGCCATCATATACAGCTACCGAGGGTCGAAAGGGGCTTGTCCCCCATACCGTCCCTTTTGCGCCTTCGGCGCGCGAAATCATTTCTCTTCTAAGGGGGGATGTCAGGTGGTCAGCCAATCTGGCTATGTCATCTCCCTGCGGTATACATGCGTGCTTCGTTGTACGCGCTGATCTAGTTTAGATGTTGTGTTGTTTTTTTTGTTTTTGTTTTTTTTTTGTTTTGTTTTGTTTTGTTTTTTTTTTTGGGGGGGGGGGGGGGTATCACCATTAGGTATAATAAGTTATTGTAAGTTTGTTATATATTATGCCGCAAATAAAACTATGAGTTATGAGTTTATGCAACTTACCACACATATTTATGGTTAAATAAAGTTGTTCACCCTATTTTTTTTTATTTCAATTTGACACACCCGATGCCAGCGTTTCAACTTCCATTTTGAGTCTTCCCTTTTCGAAATTTTCGGAAATATAATTTCCGCAAAAAACAAATCGAAAATATGTAGTGCCGTTCGAGGAAATTCTCGGTCGTTACACCTGAACGCCGACGCGACTTCATAGAGGGTCATATGGACACAATTTAAACTGTAATTTTTTTCTGAAATTTTAGTAAGTTGTAAAGCTCAAAAAAATTAAGAGATAGCTGTTTTTGTTTCCTTTTTCGATTTGCTACTGTTTTTGCGTCACTTCAAAATTTAGTCTATTTTTGACATGTTTCTTTAAAAACTAGGGACGCTTTATAGAGCGGCCTAGTACGAAAACGGGCGACAGACACCTTCACCTCATTGTTGGACGCTTCGACGTTGGTCGCTAGAGCCAGTGGGGGCGCCAGAGTTACAGAAGTGAGGGGGTACAGTAGGGTATTGCCCGCAGCGCGTAAGTTTCAAAAAATTTCTCAACTTCGGGAGGGGACACCCCTCCCGAAGTTGAGAAAATTTTAAAAACTTACGTTGTAAAAGGTGTTCTCTGGAGCATTCACAGACAATTAAATTAAAACAGTTTTATCCTTTTGAAACTTATTGGTTAGGTCTTTCAGTTACAGAAAACGTCGTACATGGTGACATTTTAACGGAAGAACGCTGTTGTAAAGTGCGAGCACAAAGCACCAAACGACACTCAGATCGAAAATGAAAGTAGGCTGCATTCCAAACGGATGCGTTGCACGCTCTCGATCTAGCATTCCTCGAATACTCTTAAGCGGTATGTTTCAGACCGTTTGAACGCGGCACGCCTTGTTGCAATTTGAGACCTCGACTCTTGTTTGTTGTTTGCAGCTAATATGTGTGTGTGTGGGGGGGGGGGGGGGGGGGGGGCACACACGAACATAATTTAAAAACTTCTCTGATTTAGTGCACTTGGGAATATGGAATTAAGCATACCCACCATTACACCGCAACGTTCAATACAAAAATTAAAATGATAGTATTTTTTTACTACGCTTGGCGAAAAAAGTGGAGGGGTAAGTACCCCCCCCCCCCCCCATACCCCCCATGGCGCCGCCACTGGCTAGAGCTGAAACGGTTAAGGGGTCTTCTTGATCGATTAATCACGTGGATAAACCCTGGTTAACCGATTATTTGGTCGATCAAGATGTTGATCATTGATTATTCGATTAATCGGTTAACCGTTTCAGCTCTATTGGTCGTGCTTCGTTGGATGACTTCTGGAATTCGCTGTGCGATGTCGAAACCATCTAGTAATCTTGATATTTTCGTTACAAACTTAAAAACGAAATAGGGTGGGTGAACCAGACATCCACTCAGGCGAAAAAGAACATTAAATGGCTTGGTTCCGGTTACATGCAGTAGAAAAACTGAGTCGGTCGGTCAGGATTTTTTTCTCGTACAGGCCTTTTACCCAATGTAGGCATGACGACCAAAACCGACGAGCACAATTTTACAGAAGGCGCCATTCAAATTTTATTACCTTTTCAATTTTTGCCTCAAGTACATATCTTATGACCCCTCACTGGAACGATCTCAGTGACCTGGTTCTCAATGTTTTGGGGAAAAAATTGAATTTTTTAGTTATTCCATTTTGTTAAGGTGCCTCTGCTATTTGGGGTAGGTGGAGGGTTAAAATGAATTGCCTATTTAATTCGAGCGTTTGATTTAGCAAAACCAAACCAATTTGATCTTCCGGAGAAGGGACCGTCACAAAATCACGCATGATAGGATTTGCTGTCTTGAGATAGAGCAACATTGCCTTTTGTCCACAGAGAAACAAACTCTTGAAATCAGGTGTTTTGAAGTGGGTGTCTAAAACTGGATGAAAAAAAATGCAAATTAGGATGGGTGGGGGCCAAAAAGTTATCCACATTTGGAATGTTCTGTTTAATCAGCACAGCATATTTGGTCAAAATAATTGGATGGGACATACTTTATAAAATATTCAAAAACTTTTGTTTTATATTTGGGAATTTTTGCTTTAAATTAAGTAAATAGTTCAACGGCCAAAAAAACTCCCACCAAAGAGGGATTATTAACGGCTTCAGATTCTAATATATTCTTTTGTAAACATAAACCATGGAAGGCCCATAAAATAAGATCATTTTGCGGGTGAGGGGACAAAAACTTCCCTGAACAAAACGTCCATGAAGGAAAATCCTCCAAAAAATAGCAAAAGATGATAAAGTCAATAAAAATATGTGTGTGTGAACGATGGGGTTGGGGGCACAAAATGTCCAAAACGCTCTGGATCTACAACGGTTCGGTCCGGTGAAAACAATTAAAAACCGGACCAACAATGACGCCTTTTCCTTCATCCTCAGCTAGGTCTTGATGGGTGTGACGGAAGATGGTATAAAATGTGTGTGAGGATAGAGGCACCGATTAATAGACAGTAGCCTCTAAACATCTGAAACCTCCTACGTCTCATCCCAAACATTATGAATTTGTGTCAGTTACACAGTAAATGTACAAATATATAGGCCTACCTGCTAGCCACTGTTTCCTGGTGTGAATGTTATGGTTTGTTCATAGTCTGATTTGTTTCTATTTCAATCATCTTTCACCCCCCCCCCCCCCACCTCCCGTGTAAAAATTCCCCGAAATTTGGAAATCTGTGTTATATCAACACTACAGGCCGAATTTATTTTTTTTAAATTTGGGGGTGTTCAATGTAGCTGTATTTAGACGGAGAATCTGGTCTGTTTTTTTTTTTTCAACTTCAAACATACTCCAGCCCAGGGGCTAAACCAATATTTTCTAAATGTACTGTACCAGGAACAGACCTCAGCGTATACACCCAAAAAGAGAGACCTGCGATTATTTGCTAAGAAACTGTTATACTAGGTCTACGTGGCGTGCCACGAAAGCGGCGTTGCCAGCTGGTGCACCATCAAATGCATATATTTATCGGCCGCCCCTCGTCAGTCCGGGAGAGCAGTAGCGCATTGGTCAGAGCTTTGTTGAACTTGGATCGAAAGGCCGACAGCTCGATTCTGAATTTTTGACAGCGTCATCTGAGTTGTGTCCTTGCGCAAGACACTTGATCCCAATTGCCAGGGGTGCCGGAAGCACTTCATGGCAGGGAGGTCAGACCCCGGGAAAAGTGCATCATTTACTCGTACTAGCAGCCCCCGCCATGACATGTTGAAGCACGCATGTCTCGAAGGTTGGAGAGGGCACCTCTTTCCAAACTCCCCCAATGAATTTTGAAAGCTCCCAGGACGGATTTGGGGTGTATTTTGGTGTTACTTCGAGAATAAAGCATTGAAAAAATTAAGTGACAAAACCTGGGAATGGCATCGTTGAACCCCTCTCACATCCGTGATCCGAAAGCAGGGAGAGCAGCATCCCCCGTGCTTCCGGTGTCCCTGATGGTGGCGCTGTGTACTAAGGCGTAGGAAACAACGACGGTACTCGAAGCCTTTAAACGATGCTAATCCTGCTCTTACTGGGTTAGTAAGTTTGAGATTCCGACAGTTATTCGCCGTTGCTCAGAGGTTCTCTCGGAGAACTCCGGCTTCCTACAGCCGTACAACTGTTCGATACGATATGACCCTGGCTTCATAAATTGTTTTGAAACTCGAATTAACGAACAAACCTTGTCAAGGTCTGGCAATCGCTGAAATCATATCACCGTGTGACTATTTTTCAACTTTTCTCCACCGGGACCACTTCACGGTTGGTCCGGTTAGTCCTGGAAAACTGTAGTCCAAACTTGGATAAAGGCCGTAATATTTTTTGGGGGTGTGGGACGTCTTGTGAACTTGGGCCCAAAGGCCGTAGTCCTATGTACTTAGACCCTAAGGCCTAGTCCTAATTAGAACCCTGGGAGCACGGTGGCTCAGCGGTGACAGCATTGGACTTCAAACCTAAAGGTCCACAGTTCGATCCCCGCTAGGTGTATCTGTGCGGTGCCCCTTGAGCAAGTCACTTCATCCCGACGATTGCCCACATGGGGGCAGGGTGGCGGTGTGTATAAGGCGTGCTGCACGTTGATGGAGTTCTTGTCTTCAACCAGTGCTAACCATGCTTGTGTGGAGTTAGTACGTTGAAGAGTCTCAGAGCAAAACTGTACGACACGAGTTGACTATATGGCTGTCGAAAGTGTCGTTAAAGATCAATAAAAAAACTAGAACCCTCCGGTTGTTACCCCCCCTCCCCCCATTCCACAGGGAAGTGGGAGGAGGGTTAGCGACTGGGGGTCCTAGTTAGGACTAGCAAATGCCGTGACGTATTTTTGGGGTTTGGTGTAGGTAAAATATTATTAAATGAGGCAGGAGAGTATAATGGTATTCGGAAACGTTTATCCTCCGCGTAAATATTCACGCAGGTTTCAAAGGTTCAGTAGGTCGTATATTATATTTCACAAGCATCTGCCTTGGTATGGCGGGCTGCCAGATCCACTCCCTCCTCTGGGTCCCCCCCCCCCCCCCCCCCCCATGCTATATACGTTCCTGGAAAGAAAGAGAAGCGTCTCATTTTTTACCACTATCGTTGTTCGTTTTGGGGGTACTGTTAAAGGACACACGACACAACAGAGAAAAAACTTTCTATTTTGAATACACTCACGACTAGGAGCCTCGGGTTGTTACCCCCTCTCCCACTTTTCTTCAGAATGGAAGGGGAGGGGTAACGATGGGGGGGGGGGCGTCCTTGGAACAATTAATTTAAGAATATAATTCCGGGACCTCAAGACCTCTGGCAGGAGTCCTGGAATTCCTTCGCTTTTTTTTGGGGGGGGGGGGGGGTCTTGTCACTTCTGGCAAAGATTTTTCAGTCAAAAAAGTAGTTGACATGTGTGTCTGAAGCGAATCAAGCAGAAACAATTTGTTTTTGTTCATTTAATATTTACAAATCTTGCATTAATTTGACTGTTGAATGGTATATCCAAACCTGTCGGATTATCCAAGATGCAGGCGGTCCAAAATGGTATATTAAAAATTAAGCTGCTCCCTATTATGTATGTGTCAAATGTTTCGTTAAACTATTCTCTCTGTTTCTGAGACAATTTCTCAAATTAACGGACAGGGAAAAAAACGAATTTACATTTCGATAATCCCATCACCTGCAGACAAATCAAGTCCATTGTTATGAAAACATCTTGATCTTGATTGGGATGGTTGTTTCACACATACAAAACAAAATAGTGTCATCTGAATGGAACACGTGCTCGTCGACATTCATCTCTGATAAATGAATTTATTGTTCGAGCAATTAGGCCAATGAAACTCCTCGACACAATTTCATTGGACTCTTGGAATGTTGATTAAATGGTAATTTCGATATAAACCCCGCCTACCCTGTAACTGGCGCTTCATATAAATCTTTGAGTTTGGGTCAGCCGTATCATCAAATCTTGTAGAGTCCGTGTTGTTATCATATCACCACAAAAGTGAATTTGAAGTTGACAGGTTTTTATCGACCATGGAACATTCATTCTTAGACTCTGCGTCTGATGACAATATTAATGATGTTTTTACCTCACACAGTCCGTTCGGGCACTACAATCCTTTGGTGGACTATTTTGGCCTGAGTGACTTAATGTCTGCTTCTAAACATGAAAATATAAAGTGTGGGGATAGATTTCGTTTTAATGTGTGTGAGGGCCTCTCACCCTTCTACCATTTGGAAAGAATTAGAAGTGATGCTTTCGACGATTTTCAGCACAACGGCGTTGACCGAGAATTGGACGAGCTGGACATTTATCAGGCGCAATTGCGTGGTCAAAATGTGACCGACAGGGTTTTGCTCTCTCCAGACAAGATCAACAACAGCATTAATAACAACGAGGTTGATAACGTAAACTCTGGGGATTTTCACGCTGGTACTGACATGAGTTGTTCCAATAAAGAAGAAGAATATATGTCCTTTAAAAAGAGAAAAGAAAAGGCGAAGAAAAAGAACCAGGTGTGTGTCTTTTGTAAAAACAACAACGAACGACGAGATATGTATGAAAACCATGTCCTCAAAGACGACAATGGTAACATAACTTGCCCTGTCCTTTTCAAATACGTGTGCCCTATCTGTGGAAAATCTGGTTCGGAGGCGCATACAATCACCTACTGCCCTATGAACAATGGCGACTGCCCGAGAACGTCTCTGCTCAGAACAAGTCGTTTGGCAACCGGCAAGAAGAGGAAAGTGATCAGTGGCTCTCAGATGACGCCGTCAACAAAAGCACTGGTTTTCAAATTCTGAGTACATTACCCGCTAAAGACTGATGTATTTCATCACTAGATCTCCAAAGACTAACGCCAGTTTGGATGGTAAAATAGTGTTTAGTTTTACGTTTACGTTATGTATCTTGCACTCTGCCCTTGCAACTCTGGCTAGTTCTGAAAAAGTACCCCACAGTCTCGTTAAGCGATCTGAACGTAGCAGCTGCTCCACAATGTAGGGGGATAGCCACTACGTTCAGATCGCTGAACTAAATGTTTCAGCTATTGGACCTCTCAGCTTCAGCCTTGAGACCAGTAGTTGAAATTTATGTTTTCCAAAGCTGTAAGTAATGCAACCAATTTTTAATTAGTGAACTTTCTGGTTGAGTCGAGAGGTTCAACTGACGTGTTGCTTGCAATTTTTACGGCTTCAGAAAATTGGAGCTTCAGCTGGTCGACAAGCAATCATTCAATGTGTGGGAATTCATCCAGTCCATACCAACTGAGTACTGGGAGGTTATATTTGGGCTTGATTCTTAAGTTAAGTGCATTGTGGTTTTGTGTAGCTTCAAGGTTTCATAATCCGTTGATGGATGTGCTTATATTATTATCTTTGGAGCAAACTTTAAATTTTTTGTGTAATACCAAAATTGGGGGATGTCCAAGTTTCTGGAGAAATTAACTGCATGTATTTGACATGCTACAGTCTATAAGAGAGTGCCTATCGGCATTCACCCATTAATTGTATCAAGACTATACGAAAACAAATTGTGACAACAAAAACTAAATTTATACAGTTTGTTAGTCTAGTATAACACCATTACCCCCCCCCCCCCCCCCCCCCAGCACCTGAGTAATTCACGAATTACTGGGTGATTTAATGCAGTCAACTTGGTGGTCCATGAACTGAAGATTTGGTCATTGTGAAGAGTCCTGATGTTTTTATCAGACATGTCGGGTATGGGAGAATGCTTTTGCCCACTGGAATAGTCTCAGATTATCAAAACAAATTGGTGCACGAAAAGTACTAGCTCAACAATCTGAACTTAGTGGCTACCCCTAGAGGGGTAGCCACTACATTCAGATCGCTGAACTAGAAAAGCACCACATCTTTTCACATACTGAATGACTTAACTTTTAACTGCGTAGTACTTCACTTCTTCCATACATGTGACAAACCACAGGTACTCTGCACAAGCTGGGAAATCGAAAGAAAAATGATATTTGATACCATTTTTGAATCGATGCTGACGTGCCCCGTTATAGGGGCACGTCAGCATCGATTCAAAAATGGTATGAAATATCATTTTACTTTCAATTTCCCAGTTTGTGCCGTGTACCTGTGTGACAAACTTCCAGAAATGCAACAGCACTCAGAATGAATTTAGGATAAAAATCAAATATAACTAACTGGTAGAATGCTGGAAGCCCATATTTGGGCTTTATTCTGGAGTGCAGGTACCACAGCTTCAAGGCTCATATTCAGTGGATGTGTTTTATATTATCTTTGAAGTGATGTTAATAAGTCTGTAAAGGTTTGCCTTGTTACAATTTATTGGAGAGTGCCCATAGGCACTCTCCAATAAATTGTAACAAGGCGAAGACATGTGTACAAGATTTGATGGCCAAAGATAATTCAGCACTCTACCTGTTAATTTGAGATAAGTCCCAGATATTTGTTCCCCATAAACCTACATCAAAATTATTAATAGTACAATGTAGTATAATGATTTTTGAAGGAAAAATTCGAAAAATGAATGAAATGTTCTTGTTATCCTGCTCTAATTTTGGATTGAGTTGGATGTTATGTTGGCCTTATAGTGGAGTCCACTCGATTGAATAACCCTGTTAATTGCTTATAATTGTCAAACACCAAACCATTTAGCATACCTTCAGTTCAAATTTGACCTGTTAACTCTTTCAACACGCGAGGATGCTTTTCCAGTCCAGGAACACGATACGTCATAATTTCATTCAGCAGGATGGCTATTAAGTGAACGTGTGTGGTAGAACAATTCATATTTTCAACGTGCAGCCTGAAGGTTTCACGTTGAAAATATTAATTGCTCTATCCCCAAATAATGGATATGGACTCCTCCAATTTCTGCCATTTAATTGGCATGGAAGATACCACCAGTGAGAAAACTCAAATGTTAATTGGATAAAAACTTGTGTGATCTGTCTTGGAAGTACAGTGGAGCTGTAGGTTTTTAAATTTCTTGTTCGGTTTCGGTTTTAGTTTTTCAGGTGGAATAAAACCTCGGTTCGGTTTGTTTTTCGGTTTGTTCATGAGGCCAAATAGAATTCAATAAAACTCATTCTTATGTCCGGAGTCATAACTGGATGGCAGTGAAATTGAGTGAAACTCAATGAATGCCCGAAATAAGCTATAATACATGAAAAATCAGGAAGGCCAATATAATAATTACCTAAATATACAGAACTTTCATTGTGCTTGGCCATTTTTCAAGGTCTGACACCTACATGTACATGCAACTTGAGGAAAGCTACAAACACAACTAAACTGAAATGTCGGAAATTCACAGAATGTAGCCTTCCCAGAGTAGTAAAAGCACCCAGATACTGCCATTGGCAGTGTCTGGGTGCTCTCACTACTCTGGGAAGGCTACATTCTGTGAATTTCTGCAGCAAGAGCGTATTTAATAAAAAACAAAAAACCTTAGATTACGGGATGTCGACGGTTTCGGTTTTTAAAAAAACTAAAAACCTCGGTTCGGTTTCGGTTAACCTACAGCTCTAAAGTACAGTACATCCGCCCTGGACTGGTCACTTCCCACTAGTGGGTAATTGTTCCACAGACGCAATAATAAATATTAGATTTCAAATGCCAATTACAGGAATAATTATCAAAACTATAATTAATGAAGCACCAGATACAAACCAGTCCTTCATTAATTAAAATTTTGCTGATTGATTTTTATAATACCTACTGGATGCTTACTTTGACATCACGGCAGTGATGGACTGACGGCACACACGTGGCTTATGCCCAGTCCATGGTGACCGAACTGTACTCTTGACATCTGCTGATTGCTGAATTCCTAATTTTGTATAGGTGTCTCTGACCACTGTAGTGACAGTACATTGAATAATCAATCTGTTCTGCCTTGTTTGACAGAGCTCATGGAGCTCTGTCAAACAAGATATAATAGAATAAATGAACACTTTATGCCTGGAATACTGGAGAAAAGCCAAAATGCCAAATTCCTGTCAATCGAATAATCTGGCTAATTGAATATTTTTCACTTGTAAGGTGGCTATTCAATTAAAAGGATTTCACTGTATATAGCAATGAATGGAATGTTGTTGATTGGGTCTTTCAATAAGGTCTTACAAATTTTTTACTATAAATGAGGGAGCACGGTGGCTCAGTGGTAGACCGTTGGACTTCTATGGTAGATGTTCCAAGTTCGATCCCCATCTGGGCCGACCCATGCTGTGTCATTGGGCAAGGCACTTTATCCTGGTTGCCTACATGGGGGCATGATGACGTCGTGTACTAAGGCGTACTGCATGTCAGTGGTGCACATGTCTTCAGCCGCTGTAACCCTGCTTGAGAGGAGCTTGAACAGAGTTAGAATGTTGAGGAGCTGACAGTTGCTGGTCAATGCTCGGTGGTTCTCTCCGGCTTCCTCCACCCATAAAACTGTCACAGATGCAACGACTGGAAGGACCTCCTAGTGAGAACTACCTTCTCGTCAGTACGGGAGTGGGGGGGGGGGGCCTCTGGCAAAATATGCTGTTCACCTCTGCCTCCAAATGCATAGATAACCATCCGGCTACCCACCTGTTTTATTGCTTTCTAAGGATGTCATAGCACTGCTTTCCGAAGTAACTCAAAATTTACATTTTGTGTTTACAAAAAGCTGCTGATAACCCCACAGTAGAACATACCCCAAGAGCTTGTTTCATTAGGGGTGGGGGTGTTTTCATAAGCAGTGTTTTGGAAATAAAAATGAACATAAATTCAATGTTGAAAAGGGTGGTTGTATAACTATTTACCACGATCTGTTAGATAAAGAAAGGGCCTTTTTGGGGATCAACAAATTTGCCACTCTGGGACACACCCATGTAAGACGGAAAAGAAAAAAAAAGGTGGGGGGGGGGGGGGGGGGGGCTTTATTTTAGCAATGATACAAACAGTGACTTTGATTGATTTTGTTAACACATATTTCAGCACTTCAATTCATTGTGTCATTTTTTCGAGAGCTGTCGAGTGTTGAGCGACAAATGGAAGGTTTTTTTTTTTTTTTTTTGCTGTCCCCGACCTCTCCGCTAAGCCTTGGAATATATAAAGCACAACTGGATTCGGAACTATAATGGTGGAACAACTGTGTGCAACAAAGGCATATAATTATAAAAATCATAGGACACAGCCAGCACTGTTAACGTTAATCCGTCGTTGTTACTCGATATATATATAGTATGTGAGCGTGTTTTACTCGACTAATGTTTCTCTGGCATGTATTCAAAATATTATTTATTTGTTGACAGTAAAATAATTTTTAATTCAAAGGAAAGCGCTCTCCAGGCACGTGTATTGGTTTCTTTAAACGCGACAACGCCAACGCAAATATGTGTCTTTGTATCCTTTGATCTTGATCGTGTTTTCATTGGATGGGGTAATTATTACTTAGCGCTAGCTCGTCTGTCAACGAAATGCAGAGTTATTTTTTTTTTTTTTTGGCACGAGGATCAGAATCATAATAGGGGTCACGCAAAGTAATGACTGGTAGGTTTTTTGTTCTTCGACCTTTGAAAATAAAAATGGTCTTTGTTGATGACAAAAGTCCAATCATTTCATCGTGAATTGTAATAGGATTTTTTATTACTGGCCAAATTTAATGCAAGTTGACAGTGCCAAATATTCCGAGACGTTGTGCAATTATCTTCCATCCCCCAAAACAGGTAGAGAGTAACTAACCACTATTTTGGACATTCCTAGACGTCTTTTCTTAATCTCTTGACACCTGACACTCTAATAGAGTGCATCAGAATTTTTTCCACTCACTCTGTTCTTTTGTTTATCCTCGAATTTTACCATCTTAAAATATCAACTTACTGCAGCATGAGAAATATTTGCTGCTGAAACCTTTGCCGTTTTGGCACCAGAGTACAGAGGATGGTTGACTAACAGGGAGAGAGAATAGACCACACGTTCTCCTAAAAATTCTTTAACAATAACATCCAAGTTTTTATTTTTTTAACCTCAAAACTGATGACATGGCTTTTGACTCCTAATTGGAATGAGATCAATGAGTTCTTCATTCCAATGGAAGGTCACATACTAAGTAAGTTCTTGAAGATTTTTTACATGTATGTGAAAAGCACTAGGGGTGCAAGAAATCCCACCCCAATTATTTCCAGAAAGAATTGAAAGAGGGGGTGGGGATTTGGCGAGCATTGTCTTTACCCAGTTCAGTGATCTGAACACAGAGGCTACCCCTACAGTGGGGGGTAGCCACTACGTTCAGATCGCTGAACATATGTGGAGAGTGGATTGTAACTAAATCACCCACACCCAAACTATAACTTTCGAATTTTGTACATATCGACAAAAAACACAAGCAATGTTTCAGCCAATGGACCTCCGGGTTTAACCCGGAGGTCCATTGGCTGAAACTTTGCTTGTTCTTGTTATGCTTTGCAACAACTGTGCAATTATTACTTGGGTGCAATCTCCACTCTGTGGGTGATTTAGTGATAATGCACTCTCCACGTACTGTATGTCTTTACCATAAAGGGGGGGGGGGGGGGGGAGGGGAGGTGATGAATACTGATGATGGGCAATTCACAACTAAAAAGCAGTTGCCTAAAACTTGTATTTCTTCTTTGGGGTTCCTGTCATTGTGGTATGGAAATAATCCCTGGGGAAAAAATGATCACACAAAATATAGAAGTAAATGTTCATGTCAATGAGATTGTCTGGGCTGAACAATAAAAAATAAGTTAAATAACAATGACTTTTCCATACACATATTTGCTATAAATATTAAGGAAACAAATTAAATGTTATTTTATTTATATTTGATACTTATGTCAAAATTTCACGCATCCAATTATTCCTATTCAACTGAGAATTTAAGCAATTCAAACGTGCTTGACAGAGCAGAGCTCTGTCTTGTGAGGATTGAATTGGTGAAATTCTTAGTGCTGAAATGGTGAAAGGGTTTTCTTGATCGATTAATCTCATGGATAAACCTTGGTTAACTAACTGATTAATCACTTGACTTGTCCTTATAGGTAGCTGAATAATTGCCGTACCATTGATGATTTACAGCATTAACCCATTAACCAATGTAAAGGACAAAATCGGCCAGTTCTATATTACAAAAAAAATCCCCATTCAGATTTTATTATGTTTTCAATTTTCATCTAAAAAACATAGCTTATGACCCCTCATTGGAACGATCTCATTCCAATGAGGCATCATAAGCTATGTTTTTGATCTAAAAATTGAAATTTTATAGGAATTCAAGAATTTATTTTGTAAGTACCGTATGCTACCCACATTGAGTAAAGGGGAATGACCATTTCCAGCTGTTGATACAGTATAATGGTCATACAAATGAACAGAGTATGTCGGCACTTAACTTGCATGATTTACTGTCTCATATAAAATTGATGCGAGTCAGTGTGACAGTGCTTGCCTGTTTTGGGCATTTGATTTGGCACAAGGTTGTTCCTGTCAACCCAGAAAAATACAGTAGTTGAAAATGGTTAATCGATCAGTTACACTTACTTAATCGGTTAACCAGGCTTGGCAATTTCAGGAGAGCGATTTTTTAGCTCTGCTTACTGCCCTCCTGAAAGAATTAAGGAGAGCGAAAAATTGCCCTCCTAAATATTTTGGTCTGGGATGATTGAGATCACATGTATTATGCTCACATTAAAGTTTTGTTGTAAAGCAAAAATGTAATTTAACTTCGAAGTCACATAACATCACGTAATTTCATTTTGAAAGTGGTTTAGTGGTAAAAGGTAATGGCTGCAACCATACCCAAACACAGTTGCAATCATTTGAAGCAAAATGGGTCACAGCAATATTTTTTTTCTGTCAGTTTCAAGTTCAAGAACTGACATCGCAGTTTGAGGGGTAATTATTCAAGGAATATTGACACTATAATATACTACCATTACTACTATCCTGTCACTTGAAGCACTTGCACCAGGATGTGACTGTAGATTCAAGCAGACCCGTTGTCCAAGAAAGTCATACGCCCACCACTACCACCTTCAACCCCCCAAGGGGGTTGAAGGTGGTAGTGGAGGGCGTATGACTTTCTTGGACAACAGGTCTGGGTACACACACAGGTCTTGTCAAGTGCATGTTCGGTTGTTGAGTGAGACATCTAGATGTCTAAGAGATTTCGCTTTACCTTACTTAGTAAAGTTAATAAAATCACTGATGTAGTCTGTTGGTTTCAGTTTCAATGAGTTCGTTGGATACTTAAAATGCTGTGTAAAGCTAATTGCTCTCCTAAGCTGATTGAGGAGAGCGATTTTTTGCCCTCCTGCATTTTTCAGAATGCCAGGCCTGGTTAACCGTTGCAGCTCTAATTCCTAGTAACATGACGAGGCTAACTAACAGTGATCATATTAAAAGTATTAACATGTTATTTTACTTGTATCATGTTTTTTATTTTGTACATATTTTGTTGGACTTCCGCTACATTAATTAGAAAGTCTAATTTCTGTTCATAATTTGACAACAAATGGTGCTATTATTATTCATTCATTATTTTAAGTTTTTAAGTAATTTTTTCTGCAAATTGTACAATCTGCACAGTGATCTTGGAACTAATCGCCCATGCAGTGTGTGTTTTTAAAGTGTTTCTCATGGGTGTGGTCTCCCACGTCTATAAAAAAAAAAGAATTCCGAACTCTGGAAACTCTTTGAATATATTGTATGTGGCATTCAGGGCTGAGACTTTTCAGTTTTTCCGTCATTTTCGAATTTTTAAAAAAAAATTTATTTCTTTGAATTTACATGAAAATGGTCTTTCAGACTATTGATACGGGTAACATTTTACCCAAAACACCTTTTTAATTTTTAAAACTAAATTTGATAATTTTTAAACAATAAATGATAAATAGATGATAAAATTAATAAATGAACAATATTGACCAATAAAATCTTACAAATATGGCTGTCGTTGGAACTGGCTCAATGAGCCGGTTCCAATGACAGCCATATTTGTAAGATTTTATTGACATAGTGTCAGAAGATTTCAGGTCAAAATTAGCCTTCTGCTGGTTAATTTGTTGCCGCTGTGTTAAAGGGTTTAATTGACTCGAATTTTTTTCACGCGAATCCTAGCAGAGGTGCCGCGAGAATCTACATGGATTCTCGCAGGTTTTATTGCGCGAATCTTTGTGCGAATCAATTCTCGGATTCTAAATAAATCTTGCAACTTTAGTAAATCCACTAGAATTTTTCTCACAAGACCACTATCTTCAGTAATCCTTATAAGTTGTTTGATTATGTGTATGGGAGCCCTCAATTCTCTCACAGAAAGAGTAGAATTTCCTCCAGGAGTAGAATTTCTGCCCAGGCAATCAATGACTTGCATGTCCCAATGCAGTCACATAACTGGTTAAGGGCCAGCTTATTTTTGGTGGTCTGAATTTGTTCAGCAAATTTGCTTTATTAAAAATTATTGGAGAGTGCCCACAGGCCTGTGGGCACTCTCCAGAAATTTGTAATAAAACAAATTTAAACAAAATATTATTTGTGTTTGACCGAGTATGAAACATAAGCAAGGAAAATGCTGGCCTTTGCTCTGGTATCCTGTTTTTGAATACCCTGATAGAGTGGCTTCTAGCACTCAACCAGTAACCAGCTAATAATACCAGACTTGCAGAGAAGCTTCAGACAGGACTTTACTTCTTGACAAGTAAACTTACAGTCGATGAATGAACCACCAGGTTGTTTACCAGGTGGTCTATGAACTGCACATGTACTTACTGTCAGGGTATGGGTCAAGCCTGGAAATAAGCAGACTGCCATCTGCAAAATGAGGTCCCTGGAGGGGAGATTTTACTAAATTTACCCTCTGTGAACCTCAATTTAAATCAAGGTCTCAGGCCTAAACAGAAAGAGGTATGTACCCAGAGGATAAATTGGGTGATTCTAGCCCACTGTATGGGATAGCATCATCAAATTCACTCTCTGGGGACCTCATTCTGCAAATGACAGATTGCTTATTTCCAGGCTTGGTATGGGTAGTCCAAACATGGTATGGTATGCCATAAAATAATTTTTTGTGTAGCATCCTTTCCAGGATGTACCACACCAAAAAAGTATTTTACGGCCTACTGTCAGAGTTTGGACTAGGGTGTGAGGCTGATGTGCTCTTATGGGGAACCAAATCACCATGTGCATATTGTACCATAACTCTGCACATTCTCATAAATATTTTAATTTCAACATTTTAAATATAACAAGACTTGTACAATGTATATACAGATTATGTATATAGAATATTGTTTCTTTTTTATAATTCTTAAGTTCTTAACATTAAGAGAGAGAGGTACCTGTTGTTTAGTTTCTGAAAATAACTGGAGATGGACACTCTTGATTAATGTTAAACCGATTACCAAAAATGGTCGCTGACCGATTACCGGTTATTTGAGCACACAATCTGCCGATTCTGATGCCGATTCCGATTGTAATACCGTGCACTGCAAGACAAGTCGAGGCTCGAAATAACTACATTAAACTGAACATTTTTCAAAGTGTTAAACTTCATTGCCTGGGGTCGCAGTAAAATTACCAGTCGCGCACACTTGGGCCGTAAACGTGGCTCTCAGAGCCACGTTTGCCACCCACGTGCGCGCGACTGGTAATTTTACTGCGACCTGAATCAATGGAGTGCATCCTTCACTTTTCTGTGTGTGGGCAGTGTCGTAATCCATGTGTGTGAAGTGATGTCCACACAGAGTACCTGGTAATAAAAATCATCAGCTAAATTTTAATGAAGCACTGGGTGATGTTTATTCCTATAATTAGTGTGTGGAATTTAATATTATTGCATCCATGGAAATATTGTCCACCCGTGGAAAGTGACCACAGTGACAGTATTATTGTAAAACCATCAGAATCCAAAAAGTAAATTGGTAGTTTAAAGTTTATATCACTTTGTTGTCAGTAAGCTACAAATTGGTTCATTACATTATTGGGTCTTCAAACTTCTCCTGAATGAGCAAGTAGGGATATGATGACTGTTCTAGGTGCTGACCATTCTATACAGGCTAGGAAATGAGGGTTTATGCTCTTGTAATTCTATTCAATAGTTTTATTGGAATACCACTGGCCAAATTTTCATTCGCTCACATTGCTATATACCTGAGCACACAAAAGTGTTTGTGTAATAAAAAATTAATAAGAACCAACTTCACTAAATTGCAAAGAGACTGCAGAGTATAGGGGTGGTTCTTGTTGATTTATTGCCCCAAATTACCAGTGGGAATTATTGTCTGCGACCTGAGTGAACCAGATAAAATTTTAAGAAAGAAAATTCATCGAAAATGGTCGTTTGTACTCTTTTCTTTTTTTTTTGTTAGCTCCTTTAAAATCATAATCAAATATTCAAATTCATATTTTGAGGGAAAGTAAGAAATATTGGCGAATTTGCTGATTTCAGCGAATTCATGGCCAAAATGCTAGAATTTTATTTCCATAAATTTGCATGAAAATGGTCTTAAAAAGATCATTTTCATGCAAATTCACAGAAATAAAATTTCTTGCCCAGTATTACTGACATCCTCAAAGAATTCCATGAGTTGCAGAATTATTGGATACTCTTCTCAGCTTTAACAGTGGTTACATTTCATTCACTTTTTTTCCTTTTTGAAAAGACAATTAACTGTTTTAGATCTAATTTTGGTTATACTGGTGGCACACACTCCGTTCTCTGTTTTAGATCTAATTTTGGTTATACTAGTGGCACACACTCCATTCTCTGTTTTAGATCTAATTTTGGTTATACTGGTGGCACACACTCCATTCTCTGTTTTAGATCTAATTTTGGTTATACTGGTGGCACACACTCAGTTCTCTGTTTTAGATCTAATTTTGGTTATACTGGTGGCACACTCCATTCTCTGATTACAAACAAAAGCAGATAGAGAATTTTGACTGGTTCAAGACTGGATCGTGAACCAGTCAAAATTCTCTTGGCTGCCTCCTGCTCACAACAACAATCTTACAGTACAGTCACCATGGACTGGTTGTAATCCACACGTAGGCAGTGATGTCCACGCATGTGTTTACCAGGTAATAAAAATCATCATCAGCAAAATTTTAATTAGTGAAGCACCAGGTTGTACCTGGTGCTTCATTGCTTAAATTTTTGATGATTATGCCCATAATTAGTCTTTGGAACAGGGGGAGGCCACCAAAAATTTGCAAGACGTGACGTGGGGGTGGGTGGGTCTCTTGAGTGCGCCAAAAATGTGCATTTCCAACTTGTGCAATTTTTGGAATTTTTTATAAATATATCAATATATCAGCTAATATATACCATCATTTGTGTTTCAAACCTTAAAAATGATGTTGTACATCACACTCTTGACATAAATACATCATCAGGAGGCTTTACATGTGAGAATATTGGGCTTAATCTGGGAAAATGTCACACGTTAGTAGGGGGTGGGTGTCTTGTTCGAAATGTAGAAAATGTGCAGACAATATTTTGGGAACAATTCAAATGAAAATTTGTTCCCGTATATGTACACCTGCTCTGGCCAAGCCTGATAATGAACAGCTTGTCATTTGTAGATTGGGGCCCACAGCAGCCCACAGAGGTTTAAATTGGTGGTACCAGTTTAATTAACCCTTTACCTAACATGAAAAAAAGACGACACTTGCCAAAAAATGATTGAATAACTAATTTTTTTCATTTTTTTGTCTCAAAAACATAGGTTATGACCCCTCATTGGAACGAGCTCGATGAGCTCGTTCCAATGAGGGGTCATAACCTTTGTTTTTGAGACAAAAAATGAAAAAATAATAAAAAATTAATTGGCGATTTTTGAGAATAGGGCTGGCCGGTTTTGGCAGTTATGTTGGGTAAAGTTAAAGAACATTATGAAAACCCTCTAAAGACAGCTGTGCCTACTAAGTTTATAAGCTTATTTTGGATTTTAATGGGGGAGTGGGTGTCTGAGAACGGTAGTAGAAAATTTGCACGTAGGGGTGGGTGGGGGTAAAAAGGAGCCGAATAAAAAATAGGATGTCATGTCTTGCAAATTTTTAGTGCCCCCCCCCCCCCCCCCCTCCTGTTTGGAATCTAATATTATTGCGAGGGTGGAAATATTGGCCACCCGTGGAAAGTTTCCTCCCTTTATCGGCATTAGACGTGGGAGAGTACCACTGTACTGTTAAAGGTGTGTTAACAAATCCCACCACGCCTCCCTTTCCATGCAAAATCATTCGGGTATCAATAAAACAGTCATCATGTAAGCATAAGAATCATTCCCCTGTCAAAAATGAGAGCATGTTGAATACAAAATATCTGGTAATATTTTTGTTTGTTTTTCTTGATTTTGCAATTTTCATTCTATTGATGAAATTTCAATGCACTGGTTTTATATAAATGTGTCTCACAACTAGCTTGTGATCTCATCATGAGAGACCACTTTTGTGAGTGATCAGAGTGGATCCGAGTGTGGTAATTACGAAAAGCTGTAATGTTTGCTGCATAATCCAGAAAGCAGTAAAAGGACAGTAGAATCGAAATCCATCCACAATTATTTTTTTCATGTAGTTTATTTTATTTAATTAGCATATTGGATTATATCTAATTAGCTGGGACTATTTTAATGACTGTTCTGTTTTTGTTTTTTAAGAAAATATATGTACTGGGTTGATTTCCTGTCAATGAGTAATTGTATATATAAGGAATCAGCATGAGAGGAATTTGTACAAATTTTAAAGATGATTGATTTTTTATTACCATAAAATACAAATTATTTATTTTCACTTTTGCATTCAGTGTTGTTTTTTTTTACCTCATCTTGACAAAGTCAAGCTGAGCTAATCTCATCACTCTCCGTCTGTCGCCCATCAACACAATGTTTTGGTCTTCTCCAAAGCCACTGGACCAATTCAAGTGAAAGTTTGTGTGAGTGATGTTCCCAAAGGGGCATTTCGTTTTTGTTCAACTCAACATGTCCAGCCCCATAGGGAGGGAGTGGGGGAAAATACTCCAAAATATTTTTAAAATCTTCTCAAGAACCAGTGTGTACAATGACTTGATATTTGCTATGGAGCTTCCATATGAGGTGTAGAAACAAGTTTGTTCAAACAAAGTTCGTGAAGTAATATTTGGCTTTGTAATAGGAGGGGTAAGATTTTTGGCCCCACCCAAAATTTCTATTTTCTGAACCGATGGTCCTGTATGAACCAAATTTGGTTTGTGATAGCATTGGGTCATAAGTACTTGACACATGCAAAAAAAAAAATTCCCGCATCCCCATGGGAACCCTGGGAGCTAAAAATAGAAATATTTTCAAACGCCCATATTTCCCAAACCCCACGGAACAGAGAGCTTTTATTTGGTATGAAGTATCCTTATGACCAGTAGAATTGATTGGTAAAAAAAAATTGCCATCGGTTATGTTAGGGTGTTCTGTAATGGGCATCGAAAAAATGCTGATTTGCAAAAATTAAAAAAAATCTTTTCTCCAGAACCAATCATCAGAATCTTTTGATATTTGGTATACAGCATTCATAGGGGGGTCAGATAAAAGTTTGTTGAAATAAAGCTCATTGGTTCATATTTTGTTCAAATCAAATCCCTAGGTATATATTTGGGCTCACTATGGTAGCCCAAATTTTTACTTAGTGCAATATGAGAAAATTTCTTTAAAAATCTTCTTCTTCAGATCCACCAGTCGGAATGCTTTTATATTTGGTATACAACATCTCTAGGGGGGTCAGATTCCAGGTTGTTCAATTCGAGTGCCTAGGTTAATGTTTGGGCTCCATATGGGAACATGAAATTTAACTTAGTACAATATGAGGGAATTTCTTCAAAAATCTTCTTCTTCAGATTCACTTGTCAGAATGCTTTCACATTTGGTATACAACATCTCTAGGAGGGTCAGATTCAAGTTTGTTCAAATCGGATCCATAGGTCAATATTTGGGCTCGCTGTGGTAGCCCAAATTTGAACTTAGTGCAATTCGAAGAAATTTCTTTACAATTTCTCTTCTTCAGATCCAACAGTCAGAATGCTTTCATATTCAGTACACAGCATATCTAGGAAAGTCAGATTTAACTGTGTTCAAATCAAGAGCCTGGGTTAATATTTGGGCTCTCTATGGGAGCAGAATTGGCCATTTTGCTGAAGAATTAAAAAATGTGTACCCTCTAGAGGTACTAAGATTAATCCACATAGGTTGTATCAAGGGGCTTCATAAGGGAGCTCTACATTTTACTTATGATCAACTGAAGAAAAGGCATGATGCCCATATTATTTTTGTCACTCCTGAGGGACTCAAGGATTGACAGTGTAGCCTATGGAGATGGCTTGCTTAATGTAGACTCATTCTTGGACTCTGTTTAAATTGTGTTCTGTACAAGATGGGCGCTTCAGGCCCGGTGGGGCCTCTTGTTCTTGTTTGTTTTCAAAGGATAAAACTAATAAATAAAAAATTGTTTTCCCTATGGAATTTCATATTTCTTCTCCTCCCCCCCCCCCCCCCAAAAAAAAAAAAACCCAAACATTTCCCAAACTTTCTGTAGAAGCTGTTGTCATTTTCTGTAGTGCTTTTTGGTTGAACTCTCTTTAGACCTTTTTCATCCCATATTTTACTACTTTCAGGATCCAACAAGACCTTTATAGTGTTTAGATAAAATTTTCAAGTGTTTCAATGTACTTCTGAAAATGCATTTGCATCATCTTTAATTAACCCTCTGCACGACAGCACACTGATGTCAAAATTTCTACCAGAGGCCAATACTATTGAACCTTTACAACTGTGTTTTCTATAATTGGATTTTCTAGTTAAGACTTTGAAAGGGTTGAAATGAACCATTATTAGCATTTTCAAAGATGTGGCGACTTGCCAGTTGGCAGATTGCCATATCTTTTAAAATGATAATGATTCATTAGTAGAAAATACAATTCCAGAAAATACAATTATGTAAAAGTTTTATAGTATTGGCTCCCACTAAGTTTTTCATCCGACTAAATGCAATTATTACCACCTTAGCCAGCCCGCCTTAGTGGGCGTTCTCGAATATATTTACGGGGTTTAGTAGGGCAGAAAAACGCCTCAATATTCAACAGAATAGACTATGCTATGGCATCTCAACCTCACTGAATGGTGGATGACCCGCAGATGGCCTTCAAAAAACACAACAGGAGTTTTCTCCCAATTCTGTTTGTAACCATTAATGCCAATAATGATGCCAACCATAGGTGGAAAGTTTTATTTTGCAGCTTTTTTTTTACCCACCCACCCACCCTTTCCTGCATATTTTTTCCATGACATTTTGAGGGACCCACCCCCTTATCATACATTTTATATACAAAACTTCGGCACTGAAACACAAACTCGAAATGCGTAATGCACACTGATTCTACGCATATTTTTATATCTTCAAACATGTTTCCATTTACTCTACTATCAGATGCATTTTTCAAGACTTACCAGATTCACATCAGTTCACAAAGACACACTAGTGCGTTAAAAGTTAAAAGCGATGTAAAACCCCAATCAAACCAGATCAGAATCAGACAAACTAAATAATGTTTTGCACAATATTCTTCCAAATCTAGTTTCTAGGTGTTCACTTTGCGAATGAAACCCAATTATTCTTTTTCCCGGGGGCGCGGTGGCTCAGTAGGTAGAGGTGCAGGCTGCAAGCCGAGAGGTCCTCGGTTCGAATCCCACCTGTGGCAACCACGTTGTGTCCTTGGGCAAGACTCTTCACCCCTATTGCCCACGTGGGGGCACGTTGGCGTTGTGTACTAATACGTACTGCTCCTGTCTTCAACCAATGCTAACCCTGCTTTTGTGGAGTCAGTATGTTGGGGAGCTGACAGTTGCCCGGCGGTTCTCTCCGGGTACTCCGGTTTCTCCCACCGTAAAACTGTCGTGGTCGTGATTAGCCATTGTGCAGAAATTTGTGACCTTTAACACCAATAAATAAAAAATAATAATACTTGCCTGAAGATCGACAACGGCACCTCTGTCGAATTAAAAGAACAAAAGTACCACCAACTACAGTATCGAACTAGAACTGCCGGAGCAGACCTGCTTATCAAAAGGGCAGTGCACCAGTTTCAACGAGCTCTTTACATAATATTGGTGGAAGACTTTACATCTATTAATGGACCAGCTACATTGGACTACCTGGCGGGGCTGCTGACTGGTCTTGGTGGCTTCCCTGTCTTCTCTGCTGTCCTCCCTTTATGGGCATTGGACGTGGGAGAGTACCACTGTTCTCTTCAAAGGGGTAAACAAATCCCACTATATATATTCGCCTCCCATTCCCGCGCAAAATCGTTCGGGGATCAATAATTAGTTGATTACCTCTCAATCTATAAGTTACCAGTCGATTAACATAAGTTTGGAGGCCCGTTAAAACTCCATAATTTCAGTGACGTCATTCGACGGAGCCGCGCCGCGGGTGATAATGGAATAAATAGCCATTAGCGGCCCGCGGACCGGCTATTTGTAGATTCAAGTTAGATGTAACAGGGAGTGGTAATAATAGTAATAACATGATTGTTGTCAGGCATCATGATTCATTAGCGGCCCTGCAGCAATGATGAACAGCCCTTGGGCTTATTAACGGCCCTCGACTTCGTCTTGGGCCTTTTATAACCCCCCGGGCTGTTCATCATTGCTACAGGGCCGCTAATGAACCGTAATACGCTCCAAAATCAACGTTATTGTTATATTGTTTCAACTTCAAATATCTTTCTCATCACTCCTTTCCATACTTTTTAGACTTTGCCATGGCAATAATTAGTGTCCAACCGATTACCAAAAAAAGGTCGCTGACCGATTACCGGTTATTTGAGCCCACAATTGGCCGATTCTGATGCCGATTCTGATTGTAATACCGTGCACTACAAGACAAGTCGAGGCTCGAAAGAACTACATTAAACTGAACATTTTTCAAAGTGTTAAACTTCGTTGACTGAGGTCCCAGTAAAATTACCAGTCGCGCACACTTGGGCGGTAAACGTGGCTCTCAGAGCCACGTTTACCGCCCAAGTTCGCGCGACGGGTAAATTTACAGCGACCCGAGTCAATGGAGTGCATCCTTCACTTTTCCGGTATGAACTGGCGATTGCTGCAAGTGTGCTCAGTTGTAAGCTTTACATTCGTTTAACACGTATATCCCGTAAAGGGGCTTCTAGAAAAATTAGGAATACACTTTGTGGTTGTTTCTCAACTTTATTGAATGGTATCATCGACATCATTTTACATTAACAATTGAACAATTGCAGAAGATAATAAAATGCGATTCAGAAAAATCACAAATTGCTTGGCAACAATCGGTTGAACCTTTGTTCCAGGAGCCGTTGCCGTTGTCATCCGATTGCCCATAATCGGCCGATTGTGATGGCCGGTTCCGATCATCGGTTGAACACTAGCAATAATAGTAATAACGTGACTTGGTGAAGCATTTCCGTCTGAAACAATTAACAGCCCTCCACCTTATTAGCGGCCCTCGACTGCATCTCTTATTAGCGGCCCTCGATTGCATTATGGGAAGAATTTTCTACCTGAAACTTAAAGTGTTTTGACTCCAGTGTGCAGACTGTTTAATATGGTGAGTTGTAGCAATTAAACAATAACATGATTTTGGAGGGCATTATGGTTCGTGAGCGGCCCTGCATCGATGTTGAACAGCCCGAGGGTTTATTAAAGGCCCGAGACGAAGTCGAGGGCCGTTAATAAGCCCAAGGGCTGTTCAACATCGATGCAGGGCCGCTCACGAACCATTATGCCCGACAACAATCATGTTATTACTATTATTACCACTACGTAATTTGTAATTTTACACATTTCCAAAATGATATCCCAGCAATCAAAAGACACAAAATTTAATAAAACAGAAACATTTTATTTGGGACCACGTAACTCAAAGAACACATGGCCACGTGTCATTTGTTTCTGTTGCTGTCGATCAACAAGACCGCAACATGGCGAAAGCATCAACTTTCCCTTGCGAGTTCTCGCCTCATTTCTAAATTTTCAATTCTAAAAGACGTCACGTGACAAGAGGGCCGATAATGAATTTTGTTTTCCATTAGCGGCCCTCCTATCACGTGACTACCGAGCAATAGAGGATATGATTGCCTGTTAAATCGACATTAATGCAGTAGGAAACGCCCTGCAAAGTGGTAATAATATTGCTTGTTTATTTCAAGTTTGTCTCACAACAGTTCACTTCTTTTTTGCAGTTCTGCTCCAGTCGGGCGTGCAGCATGTGAGGGGATTCAATAGTACTACCTACCTTTTATGACACTGAAAAATATCGGGGATTATAGCCGTGGTGCCATCCGTCGGGACGTACAGTACAGCAGCCGTGGACTAGTTGTAATCCACGTGTGGGCAGTGATTTCCACGCATGCGTTTACCAGGTAATACCAATCATCAGCCGCAAAATTGTAATTAACGAAGTACCAGCGCTTCATTAAATAAATTTTGATTGAATACGACGACTATTCCTATAATTAGCGTTTGAAATCAAATATTGCGACCGTGGAAATATTGTCCACCCGTGGAAAGTGACCAACCCACGGCGGCCGTTTTGTATGTAGATGGTTTTTGACACGTTGAGAGGGAGAACCATTTATATTTTGGGGTCAGTGGTCCAGGCCTTAAAAATTGTTCCGAGTCGCGAAAATCGGGTTTGCTATCTGATAAGACAAGAATTACCCAACATGTCCATTATGCAAAGGCGAAAATAAAATGGATTTCTCTCCACAGCAGTTGCCGTTTCACTGGCCAAATCACTTGTGCACATCTTTGTATACGGTCTCCTTTACGCGCTCAGGACACAAGTTTAAGTCTGTAAGAAAATTGACGCTGTTGGGATCGGTTTGTTTAACCACTTTTCGTGGACTTTTGATCGCAGACGACTGTTGATGTAATAACAAAGATATTCAAGTATTCTTTCCAGTCCGAGTTATAGATATTCCAATCAATAAGTAGTTAACATCCAATGAAAACCTCAAGATGTCAACATAATTTGTGGAACTATCTTGCGAAATAATAAAACTACAGCTGTGGTGGATCATTGGATCTTCATTTCTCATTGTTATATCATCGAAATGTCGATCAAATCAAGTCTCCATTAAGCAACATTTCTAGCTTTGATTCAAAGAAAATGAATCATTATGGAATTTTTCAGGATCTGTCGTCCCGGATCTGTCAGTTGGTAGGGAAAAGCGAACGATAGGGTCACTTTTCCAACCATCTGAAATATTCCAGACGAGTGGATCTAAACATAAGCGACGACCGATTTGAGGGCTAGACTGGTTCCAGGCCACTGCAGCTTCAAATTGCGAACAAAATTGGACTGGCGGCCCGAGAGCTTGCGCCGAGTAGTTCCGGGGGCGTAAATCCCGGGGGATGTGGGGGTGTTACCCCCCCCCCCCCCCCCGAAAAATATTCATATCCGTTAGCAGGGCAGCGCGTAGGGCAGGTTACCACGGTCCACGGCCCACGCAGTTACTGCCCTACCAAAGAATTATTTGCCAGAATGTCGCCCTGCCTGACGCTGGGTACCTCATATATCATGGTCTTGTACAACTTCCATCTCATTTCATATGCCCTGCTGCCCATGCAAAAGGAGGCCAGGGTGTCCTTGTAAATTTAACAATTCTATTTAGAATATATCCAGTTATCTTCTTGTGTGGAGTGTCCTGCCCTACAGGGCACCTGATATCATATGATATGTGGTATTGAAAGCACTCGAAAAAGTGTTACACACTAAAAACTAAAGTGTTAAAACTGACACTTTCAAGATGTTAAACCCATTCTAACTCTTGGGGTTTGATTTTAACACTCAAAGTGCAATGCTTTAAGCACTTAGACATTACAATCGTCAGACATCTGAAACTTGAATGGATGGCACTCCCCATGTGTCTAGCATTGGTGGTTCTTCCAGAATCGTCCATACTTTGATTTGGGCTTGATGGGTACGTAATTAAAAGGACACAACGCAGATGACGCGGATCAGGCTCGAGAGTTCGAGCCTGATCCGCGTCATCTGCGTTGTTTCCTTTTAAGTGTCGCGACATTACACTTGTCAAGTGGTATTATTGTAACATCTGTCAAGTTCTGGGATATCTACACTTGAACAAAGTGCAAGTTCAGCACTCAGTAAGTGTTAAATGCAGCACTTCAAGTGTAGTCTTTAACACTTTACTTTTTAGCGTGTATATATGCAGGGCAATGTGCGATGACAGTAGGGCAGAATTTTTATTATTATTATTTATTAACTGTCGTTCATTCCCAAATATGGATATATGACAAAACAAAACATAGAGTAAAACATATTAAAAAAAACAACAGATGAATACATGAGTGATACGAAACAAATAAACAGATGAAAAAACATTGCAAATATCAGTTTCCTGTTCACTGCGGTAAACAGGCTCTGTTTTACTGGTAAAATAGAACCCAGTCACCAATGCTTGGGAGGTGTAAACCCTCTCTAAAACGGGCAACATGGCTTATTAACGCTCACCCCTGTTCTTGAGTTGATACTCATGTTGTGGTCATGATTAGCCATTGTGCAAAAATATATGACCTTAAACACCAATAAATAAATAAATAAATAAATAAATAAATAAATATCAGTTTTGTCTCAAGGCAGTTTTATGGACAGATGCACCAGTGTATTGTCTCTGTGTGCATATTTTGTTGACGTAACGCATGGCTAGTGGGGTTATGTCGTAGTTAAACTCCCCGATTAGTAGTTTAGCTTGCTCCTGGTGGCTCATACTTTCAGTGTCTGGCATGATTTGATTTACTTCTGTAAGAGTGCTCCCCGTTTCACGCCATACCATATAACGGACATTCAAACAGGAAATGTGTCTCATCTTCCACCTTCTCCTTGCAAAACGAACTAAACCTTTGATCGTAAGGAATCGGTGCTTTTTTGTGCCTACCAGTTTCGATGGCCAATTCTCAATTTTTGAAGGACTGCTGTGCGGCGCTGTTCTTTTCCACTGCGAGATAGTCTTCTGGTCGAAAACAATTTTTGATATGACGGTAGAAGGAGAATTTCGATGAATTTGCCAAATTAGTATATCACCAGGCTGAATAGTTTTCTTGTAATTTTTTTGACAGGGGGAAGAATAATTTCCTTATGTCAAACGTAGATTTATTTGACCAAACATGCCCAAAATTTAGCTTTTAACCAAGTAGATGATCCTGCTTGGCGTGCGTGAATCAAACAGTATGATGCGATTGAGTGATGATACCCCCCCCCCCCCAATATTTTTCGGTAGTTATGGGCCTGAGTTGTGTGCCTGTTTGCCGTGAAAATAAGTTCTGTTTTCTTTGTATATATGATATGATCCGGCAACAAACGTCTGTGGTTAGACTTGATATGGGTGCTGAAAGTGACCTTAAACACCAATAAATACAAACAGTACCTCATAGGAAGTTAACTGAATCAGGCTGAACTTTTACTGAGACGTATGCATCGTATAACCGTCATGGGGCTGAGATTCAATAATTTTCTGCCACGTACGGACCAGTTCGACGAAGGGTCGATAACTTTACTGATGAGTCGTTTCGACTATGACATAACGTGTCTTCTGATGGATTATGTATTTTAGGCTTCTGAAATTAGAAAGTTTCAAACTCGATAAGGAATGAACGATGTGACGTAATACGGTATAGCCACTGATTACGATCAGTGTTGTAAGTCACCCAAATAGGGCTATTACAGTTCGACAAGATTTACAATCCCCCTTCAAAGAACAAGCCTTTTCTTGAGTTCCAATGTGTTCTATGTGCCTACTGGCACATAGAACACATTGGAACTCAGGGGACGAAGTGTGCTGTGAGTGTATCCGGATCCTATTTACTGTAGCAAAATTGTTCATATGTTGCTTGTATTCTTTGTTTTTCTGTTTATATTTTATGTACCCATGTGTGGAACAAATAACAATAAAGTATTTTTATTATTATTATGGTGCTTCAAACTAGAGCTGTAGGTTTTTAAATTTCTTGTTCGGTTTCGGTTTTGGTTTTTCAGGTGGAGTAAAACCTCGGTTCGGTTCGGTTTTCGGTTTGTTCATGAGGCCAAGTAAAATTCAATAAAACTCATTCTTATGTCCGGAATCATAACTGGATGGTAGTGAAATTGAGTGAAACTCAATGAATGCCCGAAATAAGCTATAATACATGAAGAACCAGGAAGGCCAATATAATAATTACCTAAATATACAGAACTTTTATTGTGCTTGGCCATTTTTCGAGGTCTGACACCTACACGCAACTTGAGGAAAGCTGCAAACACAACTAAACTGAAATGTCGGAAATTCACAGAATGTAGCCTTCCCAGAGTAGTGAGAGTACCCAGACACTGCCACTGGCAGTGTCTGGGTACTCTCAATACTCTGGGATGGCTACATTCTGTAAAATTCTGCAGCAAGAGAGTATTTAATAAAAAAAAAAACGAAAAACCTTAGATTATGGGATGTCGACGGTTTCGGTTTTTTAAAAAAACTAAAAACCTCGGTTCGGTTTCGGTTAACCTACAGCTCTACTTCAAACTGCTAATAAAAATGGGAGAAGCAACTGGAAGTTAGCAGACTATCTTCTGCAGAATGAGGTCCCCAGAGGGTACATTTGGTGATGCTACCATGCACAGCAGGGTCGGATCTAAGTTTACCATCTGTTCATCTCAATCTAAATCAAGGTCTTAGGCCTAAACAGAAAGAGCTTCCCAGAGGATAAATTGACCAACTGTATGGGATAGTATCAGAAAATTTCTCCCACTGGGGACCTTAATCTGCAAATGACAGATTGTTTGTTCCAGGCCTGTGGAGAAGGAAGAACAAGTGCAAGAAAATAATCCCCAGACAATTAATACACACCTTTTGAAGCTTTTGATGCAACGTCGCCTCATCGAATGTTCTAAAATTTGCTCCAACAAGAATACATTTGTTAACGGCTTTGTTATTAATCAAAGTTTGATAACGGGAGATTTAGCGCACAACCTCCACCGTCACACGTGTCTGTATTTCGTCAAATTGGTTTTGGTTGACACAAGAAAAGTGAGCGGGACTTTTGATTTTTTCTCTAATGGTCTTGTAATAAGCCATGGGGAATCAATTCTGCCCATTATTATTAACTGACTATCGGTATCGAATGTTTCTGCAGATGGTAAGCATGTATCTGTAATTCTTCAGTGGAGATAAAACTCATTTTGACTACAGACACCCCGCGATCTTCTGACCTGGGAAATGAAACGTTTAATTTTCAAGGGTTTCATTACCCCTATTACATGTCATTTTAAATGAGAATCTAAACAGTCCTTCATTTTCTAATTACACATGCATAATTAGTATGTGGTTAATGGTACACTGTAAAAATTGCCGTTAAAATACGGTAAAAGGATAGGAGGTAATTAGCTACTGATCCCGTCAAGGCAAGTTTTAACTGGTTGAGTGCTAAGTAATTTTTCAAAGGTGATTTGAAAAGTGATTATTTTTTGTCAAGGATGCCATCCAACCAGCAAGGGAAGCCTCAGTTTAGGAAGATTTTGTCCATCATCAATTGTTTTGCTACAATGTATTGGAGAGTGCCAACTTTAGCAAGATTTTGGTCATCCAATAAATTGTAACAGAACAATTTTATATAAACATTTATTTTCTCCTGCTGAGAATATAACAAGCCTATGTAAACAGTGTAAAGCAACAAAAGTGCTTTCAGTTCTTATCAATAGAGCCATGATAGTGGCTTCTAGCACTCAACCAGTTAACCCTTTACCTAATATGAAAAGCAGACGACATTTGCAAAAAAAATTCTTGAATAACTAATTTTTTTCATTTTTTGTCTCAAAGACATAGGTAATGACCCCTCATTGGAACGAGCTCGACGAGCTCGTTCCAACGAGGGGTCATAACCTATGTGTTTGAGACAAAAAATGAAAAAAATAATGAAAATTAATTGGCGATTTTTGAGAATCGCGCTGGTCGGTTTTGGCCGTTACTTTGGGTAAAGGGTTAAGTTACGCCCTCTCCAATCTATGCTAAACTTTCCAATAGAAAAAGTTCCGCCTCAGACCATCAGCGGTTTAAAATTTCATATCCTTGGGTAGTTTTCGAGTCATTTTATCTATTTCTGTGACCGTTTCCAGTAGAAATGTAGTGATTTTTAAACCAATTCCTTGTGATTTTCTAATTTGAGATCAAAATAAAATTTCCGAGAATCCAAAGGCCATAATATTTCGAACACAAGGGGAGAGGGTGCATTCGGGTTTCTTTGGCAATTGGCAAGTTCTTGGTTGCAGCTGGAAAATTCTCTCCCAAAGGCGGGGTGGGGTTGCAAATGGTATTCTCTAAATTCGAAAATTCGAAGGGGCACCGATATCCGTACCAAGACCCTTGCTGCGTGCCTGATATTGCGCGATATGAGCGTTACAAACGGTGTGATTAGGGTACAAATAACCCTTTAAACCCGGCCCTTTTTCCGTTTCAGGGACATGCTAGTTCATAATGTCATTGAAACGTATACAGCCAGGTCGTACTATGTAAATGTTTGGGATGGACCAATCAGTATTCTCAACGTGCAGCCTAAGCCTAAAATAATATTTGGTACACCCAGATAATGAATATGGACTATTCTTATTGCTGCCATTGCACTGACGTGGAAGATACCACCGGGGTTCAAAGGATTAACTTGCTGACAGGGACGTAGCTAGAGGGCTTTTAATGGGGGGGGGGGGGGGGGGGGGGGGGGGAGCGCCAAAGCCGCGAATCTTTAGCAGGGAGTCTGGGGTCCTCCCCTAGAAAATTTTGAAAAATTGATGTGCTCAGATGAGTTTTCATGGGTTCTGGTAATAGTTATAAGGCTTATTTTCAGTCCAAATTCAGTGATTTTTTTTGTAGGGAAACATTTTTAATTCGAGTTGGATACAAAGTTTCAATATCTTGCTTTGCCCGAATTGTCCCCAGTGGCTCATACGCCTACTGTCTGACGGACAAATTTGAAACATCGCCTTTGGGAAAGTGGGAGTTTTGTATTTCTAGAGCATTTCACAGGCACTTGACATGACAAGTATACTTTTTTATTAACCCCTTGAACCCGTAAGACCGCTTTTCCTTTCCATGATCACGACACACCATACATTTAAAAAGTAGAATGGCTGCTCAGTGAATTTGTAGGGTAGACCAATCGATATTTTCAACGCGCAGACCAAAGGCTGCACGTTGAGAATATGGATTGGTCTACCCCAAATGGTGATTATGGACTCTTCTAATTGATGTCATTCAGACTGAAAGTCGGAATTCTTTGACCCGATTTTCACCCGAAAGTCTCGGTAGTCGGAATATTTCCTTATTATGGTCCTCCAGTCGGAAAAATAGGTTTGTTAGTGAATTATACCGAATTACCCCGAATTCACTAGTAAGCATATATTCCTTTCAAGAACTGTCTAAGTTATTAGATATATCGTGGGTCGATCCGCCCACAATATGCTGTTCTGTAATTCGGTTATATAGACGTCCCGCTTCGATATATATATCCCTTACTATTCTCTTATGTAACCCAATCTAGTCTTTGAGAAGCAATTGAGTCATAATAGATATCGGTCGGGGGAAGGGTGAATATGTTCATGTGTCCTTGGTAAGTTGGGTTTGAAACAAGGGGGGTACCATCTAACTGATCCCCCGGGGCCCGTATTTTCTCTCGGCGGCACTGGTCTCAAGGAGGCGTTTTGGTATCCGAGGCCTGTAGATATTTTTTTTCATATTTTAAAAGACGATTCCATAGGCAACAACCCATGGTGTTTGTTAACATCAGCCATTCGACTCGCTGATAGAATACTCGTTTAAACGCGTGGTAGTTATTCTGTTTCGCTTTGATCGGTTGGTTCTGGATTGCTCCATCGAGTCAACGACCAGAGCTGCTCCTAGTCTCCTGCGCAGCCCACTAGGTATTATAAGAAGCCAGGACAAAAAAAAAAACGGATGAAAACATCAAAAACCCAAACCACAGGCTCCAAGAAAATAAAGCTGGTGTAACCAGTGCAAAAAAGCCCCCCCCCCCCCCCCCCCCCCCAAAAAAAAAAAAAAAAAAAAATGAGCAGAAAATATAAATCTGCCGCAAAAAAAACAACAATTAACTGATCACTACACAGAAATTCACACCGCTATGCATGACAAAAGAATAAACAATTTTAAACCAGCCAAGTCTACATGTATGACTTGCAGGTCCAACGCCCTGGTAAATGGTGATGGGAATTGTATGTACCACAAAAAGCGAGAAAAGGGCAGACAATTTTAAACCAATCAAGTCCATGACTTGCAGGTCCAAAGCCCTGGTAAATGGTGATGGGAATTGTGTTTCTATATCTAAAAAAAAAACGAATTTAAAGTCTATGTGATGCAGCGCAGACACTAAATACCGAGCTGCGATAGCGTGTTAATTGAATTTCTGTGTTCAACCAAGTAAATACCGAGCTGAAGTTTTCGACGGGCGCATTATACTCTAATCTTTATAAATCATCCAATTTTACCCCAGCTTGCTCCAAATTGATATTTTACATTTAAATAACCTCTATATACCATATTATGCCCTTTATTTTGCCTAATATGCCTTATTTTTCTACTACTCGGTTATGCTCGGTATAGCTCGGTATTTAGTATGACCCTTTATGGAGTATACCTTTTCTAATTTGTTCAAATAAAGCAGCCATCATATTCGGGCACTGGACAATGCCCCAAAAGCTTAAAAATCGTCTTCTCACGAACCACCATAGGGAATGCCTTTATATTTGGTATGGAACAGCCTTTGGTGTTGAAGATTAAAATTTGTTCAAGGGAAGTTGGTAGGTCAATATTTGGGCTCACTGTGGGGGCATATCCATTTTGGGTTCCACCCAAAATTTCTATTTCCATAACCGGTGGGCCAATTTCAACCAAATTTGGCATGTAGTATAAATGGGTCCTAAGTAATTGATTGATGCCCGAACAAAATTTTCCCAGCCCCGTAGCAACTTGTTAGTTTCCTATTTTATCTCTTACACATGTTATTTTGTTTTATTAAGCTATAATGACCCTGAAATGCTTTAACAATCTCAAGACTTCCATAAGTGGCAGAGGAAAAGTTGATCTGATTCCTGTATGAATATCTGAAATTTTTAAAAGTGTTTTCCAAATATTTTATTTTATGTTGAACCCTTTCAATGTTGTGCACATGTGTTTTCTGGTTCCTTGGATAAAAGTTATCTGATTCCTGTGTGAATATCTTTAATTTAACCCTCTCAAAACTTCAGTGTGTTTCCCAAAGATTTTATTTCAATTTGAACCCTTTCAATGCTGTGCACATGTTTTTTTCTGGTTTCTTGGAAACGTTTATCGGATTCCTGTATGAATGTCTTTAATTTAACCCTTTCAAGACTTCAATGTGGGTGTCGAAGATTTTATTGATGCCGATCAAACCTTTTCAATGTTGTGCACATATATGTTTTTCTGGTTTCTTGGAAAAAAAATTCTCTGATTCCTGTATGAATATATTTAATTTAACCCTCACAAGACTTCAATGTGGGTTCCAATGATTTTATTACAAGTAATACTGTAAACAAAAACCTATTTCTGATTTCTTTTACCCGCCAAAATAAGCCTCCACGAATTCTCTTTCTGTTTTGTTTATTTCTGATGCGATAACCATTTTCATAGAGACTTGAATTTACTGGTGGCAGTAAAATTCTGTTTCTCTAGTTTGAAATTTTTCTTATTCTTTAAAACCACTGGGCCAAATTAATTAATTTATGGCACAGACCAATTTTGGAGTAACCTTTTCTCCTTTGTTCAAATGAAGCTGCTGCCATCTTCAGGCTGGTGGAATTTACTCTTCTGATTCCCCCCCCCCCCCCCAAAAAAAAAATACTATATCCCTTGGGGTGGGGTTAATGCTCCATAAGCCTCTAAAATGCTCTTTTTATAAGCCACTTGCAATAATGCTTAGATTTCTTGTTTGGAACTTACTTTAGTGATGCAGCTTCACTTTTTTCAAAGAAACTCAGTAAGTCAAAATTTGGGATCCCAAATTTGGGCTAAACTAAAAATTTCTATTTTCGGATCCAATGGGCAGATGTGAACCAAATTTGTCATGTAGTACATAACTGGGTCATAAGTACTTCATTTATGCCGTTTTTTTTTGTTTTTTTTTTGTTTTTTTTTTGGGGGGGGGGGGGCGGGGGGGGGGGGTTAGAGAGAACCACAGTAGTTGAAAATCAAACACAAATTTCGTCCGGTTGTTATTTTTTAAAACTTCACAGAACAGAGCTTGCTAATAAGCTTTCCAAGGACCAGCAGAAATGTACGGCAGCGTAGAACCGTCACACCATAGTATATTTCCTGGGATTCCTAATCTGTTTAAATAGATTACTAATCTGTTTAAACACATTACTAATCTGTTTTTACAGATTACTAATCTGTTTTTACAGATTACTAATCTGTTTAAACGGATTACTAATCTGTTTTTACAGATTAACTAATCTGTTTAAACAGACTACTAATCTGTTTTTACAGATTAAATAAACTGTATTTACAGATTAGTAATCTGTTTAAACAAATTACCTAATTTATTTTTACAGATTAATAATCTGTTTAAACAGATTAACTAATCTGTATTTACAGAAAACTAATCTGTTTTTACAGATTAACTAATCTGTTTTTACAAATTACTGATCTGTTTAAACTGATTACTAATCTGTTTTTACAGATTAACTAAGTAATCTGTAAGTACAGATTGGTTAATCTGTAAAAACAGATTAGTAATCTGTAAATACAGAATAGTTAATCTGTTTAAATAGATTACTTATCTGTAAATACAGATTAGTTAATCTGTTTAAACAGATTACTAACCTCTAAATACAGATTAGTAATCTGTTTAAACAGATTAGTAAGCTGTAAATACAGATTAGTAATCTGTTTAAACAGATTAGTAATCTGTAAATACAGATTAGTTAATCTGTTTAAACAGATTACTAATCTGTTTAAACAGATTAGTAATCTGTTTAAACAGATTAGTAATCTGTAAAAAAGAGATTAGTAATCTGTTTAAATAGATTAGTAATCTGTAAAACGGATTAGTAATCTGTTTAAACAGATTAGTAATCTGTAAAAACAGATTAGGAATCCCTGGAAATATACTACGGTCTGGCGGTTCTACGCTGCCGTAGAAATGAATGGCCAAAAAAGTTGTCTTTGGTTGTGTCATAGCAAATCAAAAACTTGCTCTTGCTGCTGATCACTTAACGATACGCTCATCTCTTTTGACAACTTGAGCCAGGTGAGCGTTTTAGGTTCACTTGAGCCTTTTGTTTATTCTGTTATATCCACTTGATCTGTATAATCCACTACGGCAAAGCAGAATAATTAGTTCACAAATGAGTCACAATTTGCTCACAGAAATTCACCTTGCTTCCGTGACGGTGTAATGCCCAGAAGTTTCGGCTGGAAATCGACACACAAGAGACGTATTCTCGAATAGTCAATAACACTGATTTGTGTTTTGTATTGTCAGTCATAGTTGAGGCGTCTATTCCCGGAACGTTCCGAATCGTATTCACACAAGTGAAAACAAAATTATGATTTGCTGACGATGAGATAAAATCTCCACCACAAACGCGTATTGGTGCCAACAGGTATAAAAAAATTGGATACCATAAGTCCTAATTAGGAGATATTATCTCATCATCAGGAGATATCATCTCACCATTAGGAGATATTATCTCATCATTAGGAGATATTACCTCATCATTACGAGATATTATCTCATCATTAGGAGATATTATGTCTTCATTGTCTCATCATTAGGACTTTTTATCTCATCATTAGGACATATTATCTCATCGTTAGGAGATACTATCTCATCATTAGGAGATAATATCTCATCATTACGAGATATTATCTCATCATTAGGAGATATTTTCTCTTCATTGGGAAATATTATCTCTTCATTAGGACTTATCTCATCATTAGGACTTTTTATCTCATCGTTAGGACTTTTTATCTCATCGTTAGGACTTTTTATCTCATCATTAGTTTTTATCTCATCGTTAGGAGATATTATCTCATCATTAGGACTTATCATCTCATCATTAGGAGATATCATCTCATCATTACGAGATACTATCTCATCATTAGGACTTATTATCTCATCATTAGGACTTTTTATCTCATCATTAGGAGTTTTTTTTATCTCATCATTAGGAGATGTTTTTTCATCAGTAGGACCTATTATCTCATCAATAGGAGATATTATCTCATTAATAAGAGATATTATCGCATCATTATGAGATATTATTTCATCACTAGGACCTATCCCATCATTAACACTTTTTATCTCATCATTAGGAGATATTATCTTATCATTATGAGATATTATCTCAGCATTAGGAGATAATATCTCATGATTACGAGATATTATCTCATCATTAGGACTTATTATATCATCATTAGGAGATATCTCATCATTAGGAGATAAGATCTCATCATTACAAGATATTATCTAATCATTAGGAGATATTATCTCATCATTAGGACTTATTATCTCATCATTAGGAGATACTAT
>CM062295.1:92982437-93127507 GCA_031216915.1 Pictodentalium vernedei | reverse complement strand
CGGAACTATAATGGTGGAACAACTGGGATTTAACACGAGTACAACAAAGGCATATAAAAATCATAGGACATAGCCAGCACTGTTACCGTTAATCCGTCGTTACTCGATATATATAGTATGTGAGCGTGTTTTACTCGACTGATGTGTTTCTCTGGCATGTATTCAAAATATCATTTATTTGTTGACAGTAAAATGATTTTTAATTCAAAGGAAAGCGCTCTCCAGGCAGTGGCAGGCACGTGTATTGGTTTCTTTAAACGCGACAACGCCAACGCAAATATGTGTCTGTATCCTTTGATCTTGATCGCGTTTTCATTGGATGGGGGAATTATTACTTTGCGCTAGCTAGTCTGTCAACGAAATGCACAGTGATTTTTTTTTGGCACGAGGATCAGAATCATAATAGGGGTCATGCAAAATAAATGTCTGGTAGGTTTTTTGTTCTTCGACCTTTGAAAATAAACATGGTGTTTGTTGATGACAAAAGTCCAATCATTTCATCGTGAATTATAATAGGATTTTTTATTACTAGCCAAATTTAATGCAAGTTGACAGTGCCAAATATATTCCGTGACATTGTTGTGCAATTATCTTCCACCCCCCCCCCCCCCCCCCCCAAACAGGTAGAGAGTAACTAACCACTATTTTGGACATTCCTAGACGTCATTTCTTAATCTCTTGACCCCTGACACTCTAATAGAGTGCATCAGGATTTTCTCCACCCACTCTGTTCTTTTGTTTATCCTCGAATTTTACCATCTTAAAATATCAATTTACTGCAGCATGAGAAATACATGTATTTGCTGCTGAAACCTTGCCGTTTTGGCACCAGAGTACAGAGGGGGTGGTTGACTAACAGGGAGAGAGAATCAACACGTTCTCCTCAAAATTCTTTAACAATAATATGCAAGTTTTTATTTTTTTTTACCAAAACTGATGACATGGCTTTTGACTCCAAATTGGAATGAGATCAATGAGTTCGTTCCAATGGAAGCTCACACACTAAGTAAGTTCTTGAGAAAGATGTTTTTTTGTGAAAAGCACTAGGGGTGCAAGAAATCCCACCCCAACTGTTTCCAGAAAGAATTGAAAGAGGGGGTGGGGATTTGGTGAGCATTGTCTTTACCCAGTTCAGTGATCTGAACATAGAGGCTACCCCAACAGTAGGGGGTAGCCACTACGTTCAGATCGCTGAACTATGTCTTTACCATAAAGGGAGGTGTGTGTGTGGGGGGGGGGGGGGGGGGGTGAATACTGATGATGGGCTATTCACAACTTAAAAAGCAGTTGCCTAAAACTTGTATTTCTTCTTTGGGGTCCTGTCATTGTGGTATGGAAATAATCCCTGGGGAAAAAATGATCACACAAAATATAGAAGTAAATGTTCATGTCAATGAGATTGTCTGGGCTGAACAATAAAAATAACAATGACTTTTCCATACAGATATTTGCTATAAATATTAAGGAAACAAATTAAATGTTATTTTATTCATATCTGATACTTATGTCAAAATACCAAAATTTCACGCATCCAATTATTCCTATAATGCAACTGAGAATTTAAGCAATTCAATCGTGCTTGACAGAGCAGAGCTCTTGTCATATGAGGCTTGAATTGGTGAAATTCTTAGAGCTGAAATGGTTACACACTAAAAACTAAAGTGTTAAAATCTACACTTGATTGAAGTGCTGTATTTAAGTGCTGAACTAGCACTTTGTTCAAGTGTACATATCCCAGAACTTGACAGGTGTTACAATAATACCACTTGACAAGTGTAATGTTGCGACACTTAAAAGGAAACAATGCAGATGACGCGGATCAGACTCTAACTCTCGAGTCTGATCCGCGTCATCTGCGTTGTGTCCTTTTAATTATGTACCCACCAAGCGCAAATCAAATTATGGATGATTCTGGAAGAACCACCAATGCTAGACACATGGGAAGTGCCTTCCATTCAAGTTTCAGATGTCTGACGATTGTAATGTCTAAGTGCTTAAAGCATTGCACTTTGAGTGTTAAAATCAAACCCTGAGAGTTAGAATGGGGTAAACACCTTGAAAGTGTCAGTTTTAACACTTTTTAGTTTTCAGTGTGTAAAGGGTTTTCTTGATCGATTAATCTCATGGATAAACCTTGGTTAACTAACCGATTAATCACTTGACTTGCCCATTTAGGTAGCTGAATAATTGCCGTACCATTGATGATATACAGCATTAACAACCCCTTTACCCAGTGTAAAGGACAAAATCTGCCAGTTCTATATACAAAAATCTCCATTCAGATTTTATTATGTTTTCAATTTTCATCTAAAAAACATAGCTTATGACCCCTCATTGGAACGATCTTATTCCAATGAGGCATCATAAGCTATGTTTTTGATAAAAAAATTGAAATTTTTTAGTAATTCAAGAATTTATTTTGTAAGTATCGTATGCTACCCACATTGAGTAAAGGGTTAAGAAGGACCATTTCCAGCTATTGATACAGTATAATGGCCATACAAGTGAACAAAGTTTGTCAGCACTTAACTTGCATGCTTTACTGTCTCATATAAAATTGATGTGAGTCAGTGTGACAGTGCTTGCCTGTTTTGGGCATTTGGCACAAGGTTGTTCCTGTCAACCCAGAAAAATACAATAGTTGAAAAGTAATGGTTAATCGATCAGTTACTTAATCGTTTAACCGTTGCAGCTCTAATTCTTAGTAACATGATGAGGCTAACTGACAGTGATCATACAGTACGTACGTGGAGAGTGGATTGTAACTAAATCACCCGTGGAGTGGAGTTCTCACCCAAGCTATAACTTTCAAATTTTGTACATATCGACAAAAAACACAAGCAATGTTTCAGCCAATGGACCTCCGGGTTTAACCCGGAGGTCCATTGGCTGAAACTTTGCTGGTGCTGGTTATGTTTTGTAACAAATTTGCAATTATTGCTCGGGTGGAATCTCCACTCTGCGGGCGGTTTAGTGATAATACACTCTCCACGTACTGTATTAAAAGTATTAACATGTTATTTTACTTGTATCATGTTTTTTATTTTGTACATATTTTATTGGACTTCCGCTACATTAATTAGAAAGTCTAATTTCTGTTCATAATTTGACAACAAATGGTGCTATTATTATTCATCTCATTTTTTTAAGTTTTTAAGTAATTTTTTCTGCAAATTGTACAATCAGCACAGTGATTTTGGAACTAATCGCCCATGCAGTGTGCGTTTTTAAAGTGTTTCTCATGGGTGTGGTCTCCCACGTCTATAAAAAAAAACAATTCCCAAACTCTGGAAACTCCTTGAATATATTGTATGTGGCATTCAGGGCTGAGACTTTTCAGTTTTTTATATCGGATTTCCGTCATTTTCGAATTTTTAAAAAAATTTTTATTTCTTTGAATTTACATGAAAATGGTCTTTCAGACCATTTTCATGTGAATTCAAAGAAATAAAAGGTCCCATCAAAGCATTATTCAAACTGGTTATCATATAATTGGGGGCATAATGGATGATTTTGATACATTTCCCTTCATGCAAGCACAATAATTTCAGTTCATTTTCAGTTTTTTTTTTATGAGACTAAAGTCTCATGCTTGGTATTTCGTGTCTATTTAAATTTTGAAAACGAGCTTATGAGCTCATTCCGATGGAGTGGGTCATCACATAATATGGTTTTGTTAAAACAATTTTTAAAATTGGAAGGAAAAATAATTAAAGTAACAAATTTTTCTATCACATGCATTTAAGTAGTAGGTACAGTTAAAACTAGAAGTCCTGTCACGAACTGTGCGCTTATCTAGGCTTAATTGCGCGTATGAATTGCGCACAATTGCCGTATAGAATGGCATCCAAAGCACTGCAGGTTCTGGTTACTCATAGCAAACACTGGCAATGTTTCTGCCAATGGACCTCCGGGTTACCCGGAGGTCCATTGGCTGAAACATTGCTTGTGCACAGGCCTTATGTACAGAATTTGATAGCCATACTATTGTCATATCACGTAGATTAACGTGCATATCGACGTGCTATTTGTGCGCATTTCAGGACAGGACTTTTAGTTTTAACTGTAGGTAAAAGCAGCTTACAACGTCAGTAAATCCACTGGAATTTTGATCAGGTGAGTGCTGTTTGATATTGTCCCTATTGAGTAAGAAGTTAAAGACACTTAATTTCATCTCCCCCCCCCCCCCCCCCCCCCATGGGAACCCCGGGAAGGGAAGCAGTGATTTTGTGTGTTTACTGTGGTACGCAAGCTCTGTTTTTCGGAAATCACTGGTAAAATAGGACCCAGTCACTAATGCTTGGTGTGGACGTCCCCTAAAATGGGCAACATGGGGTGGTATTAGTGATGGTTGTCCGACTTTATCTCCATGTTGCGGTCATGATTAGCTTGTGCAGGGCTTATATTTCGTCTAAATTTATGAGAATCCATTTGGATTCTAATGAAAATGGTTGCGAGAATCCATACCAACTATGAGTGTCCCAGGATCCCATGACGCCACCATGGTTGAACCACTGATAACACATGTTAACATTTTACCCAAAACACCTTTTTAATTTTTAAAACTAAATTTTATAATTTTTAAACAATAAATAATAAATAGATGATAAAATTATTAAATGAACAATATTTACCAATAAAATCTTACAAATATGGCTGTCGTTGGAACCGGCTCAATCAGCCAGTTCCAATGACAGCCATATTTGTAAGATTTTATTGACATAGTGTCAGGATATTTCAGGTCAAAATTAGCCTTCTGCTGGTTAATCTGTTGCCACTGTGCTAAATAAAGAAAGGGTTAAATTGACTCAATTTTTTTCACGCAAATCCTAGCAGAGGTGCCGCGAGAATCTACATGGATTCTCGTAGGTTTTATTGTGCGAATCGATTCTCGGATTCTCGTCGAAATTTTAGCCCTGTTGTGCAGAAATATGTGACCTTATTGCACAATAAATAAATCTTGCAACTCTAGTAAATCCACTAGAATTTTTCTCACGAGACTACTATCTTCAGTAATCCTTATAATAATGTTGTTTGATTATGTGTATGGGAGCCCCCAATTCTCTCACAGAAAGAGTAGAATTTCCTCCAGGAGGAGTAGAATTTCTGCCCAGGCAATCAATGACTTGCATGTCCCAATGCAGTCACTTGACTGGTTGAGGGCCAGCTTATTTTTGGTGGTCTGAATTTGTTCAGCAAATTTGCTTCATTAAAAATGATTGGAGAGTGCCCACAGGCCTGTGGGCACTCTCCAGTAATTTGTAATAAAACAAATTTAAACAAAATATTATTTGTGTTTGACGGAATATGAAACATAAGCAAGGCAAATGCTGGCTTTTGCTCTGGTATCCTCCTGTTTTTGAATACCCTGATAGAGTGGCTTCCAGCACTCAACCAGAAACCAGTTAATACCAGACCTGCAGAAAAGCTTCAGACAGGACTTTACTTCTTGACAAGTAAACTTACAGTTGATGAATGAACCACCAGTTTGTTTACCAGGTGGTCTATGAACTGCACATGTACTTACTGTAAGGGTATTTTATAGGTCAAGCCTGGAAATAAGCAGACTGCCATTTGCAGAATGAGGTCCCTGGAGAGGGAATTTTATGATGCTACCCTGCACAGCAGGGTAGCATTACTAAATTTACCCTCTGTGAACCTCAATTTAAATCAAGGTCTCAGGCCTAAACAGAAAGAGGTATGTAGTACCCAGAGGATAAATTGGGGAATTCTAGCCCACTGTATGGGATAGCATCATCAAATTCACTCTCTGCGGACCTCATTCTGCAAATGACAGATTGCTTATTTCCAGGCTTGGTATGGGTAGTCCAAACATGGTATGGTATGCCATAAAATAATTTTTTGTGTAGCTTCCTTTCCAGGACGTACCACACCAAAAAAGTATTTTACGGCCTACTGTCAGAGTTTGGACTAGTGTGTGGGGCTGATGTGCTCTTATGGGGAACCAAATCACCATGTGCATATTGTACCATAAATCTGCACATTCTCATAAATATTTTAATTTCAACATTTTAAATATAACAAGACTTGTACAATGTATATACAGATTATGTATATAGAATATTGTTTCTTTTTTATATTTCTTAAGTTCTTAACATTAAGAGAGAGAGAGGTACCTGTTGTTTAGTTTCTGAAAATAACTGGAGATGGACACTCTTGATTAATGTTAAACCGATTACCAAAAATGGTCGCTGACCGATTACCGGTTATTTGAGCACACAATCTGCCGATTCTGATGCCGATTCCGATTGTAATACCGTGCACTACAAGACAAGTCGAGGCTCGAAAGAACTACATTAAACTTAACATTTTTCAAAGTGTTAAACTTCATTGCCTGGGGTCCCAGTAAAATTACCAGTCGCGCACACTTGGGCCGTAAACGTGGCTCTCAGAGCCACGTTTGCCACCCACGTGCGTGCGACTGGTAATTTTACTGCGACCTGAATCAATGGAGTGCATCCTTCACTTTTCCGTGTGTGGGCAGTGTCATCATAATCCGTGTGTGTGCAGTGATGTCCACGCAGACGTTTACCTGGTAATAAAAATCAGCAGCAGCTGAATTTTAATGAAGCTCTGGGTGATGTTTATTCCTATAATTAGTGTGTGGAATTTAATATTATTGCATCCATGGAAATATTTTGTCCGCCCGTGGAAAGTGACCGGTCCACAGTAACAGTATTATTGTTAAACCATCAGAATCCAAAAAGTAAATTGGTAGTTTATATCACTTTGTTGTCAGTAAGCTACAAATTGGTTCATTACATTATTGGGTCTTCAAGCTTCTCCTGAATGAGCAAGTAGGGATATGATGACTGTTCTAGGTGCTGACCATTCTATACAGGCTAGAAAATGAGGGTTTATGCTCTTGTAATTCTTTTCAATAGTTTTATTGGAATACCACTAGCCAAATTTTCATTCGCTCACATTGCTATATACCTGAGCACACAAAAGTGTTTGTGTAATAAAAAATTAATAAGAACCAACTTCACTAAATTGCAAAGAGACTGCAGAGTATAGGGGTGGTTCTTGTTGATTTATTGCCCCAAATTACCAGTGGGAATTATTGTCTGCGACCTGAGTGAACCAGATAAAATTTTAAGAAAGAAAATTCATCGAAAATGGTCGTTTGTACTCTTTTCTTTTTTTTTTTGTTAGCTCCTTTAAAATCATAATCAAATATTCAAATTCATATTTTGAGGGAAAGTAAGAAATATTGGCGAATTTGCTGATTTCAGCGAATTCATGGCCAAAATGCTAGAATTTTATTTCCATAAATTTGCATGAAAATGGTCTTAAAAAGACCATTTTCATGCAAATTCACAGAAATAAAATTTCTTGCCCAGTATTACTGACATCCTCAAAGAATTCCATGAGTTGCAGAATTATTGGATACTCTTCTCAGCTTTAACAGTGGTTACATTTCACTTTTTTTCCTTTTTGAAAAGACACTTAACTGTTTTAGATCGAATTTTGGTTATACTGGTGGCACACACTCCGTTCTCTGTTTTAGATCTAATTTTGGTTATACTGGTGGCACACACTCCATTCTCTGTTTTAGATCTAATTTTGGTTATACTGGTGGCACACACTCCATTCTCTGTTTTAGATCTAATTTTGGTTATACTGGTGGCACACACTCAGTTCTCTGTTTTAGATCTAATTTTGGTTATACTGGTGGCACACTCCATTCTTTGATTACAAACAAAAGCAGATAGAGAATTTTGACTAGTTCAAGACTGGATCGTGAACCAGTCAAAATTCTCTTGGCTGCCTCCTCCTCACAACAACAATCTTACAGTACAGTCACCATGGACTGGTTGTAATCCACACGTAGGCAGTGATGTCCACGCATGTGTTTACCAGGTAATAAAAATCATCATCAGCAAAATTTTAATTAGTGAAGCACCAGGTTGTACCTGGTGCTTCATTGCTTAAATTTTTGATGATTATGCCCATAATTAGTCTTTGGAACAGGGGGAGGCCACCAAAAATTTGCAAGACGTGACGTGGGGGTGGGTGGGTCTCTTGAGTGCGCCAAAAATATGCATTTACAACTTGTGCAATTTTTGGAATTTTTTAAAAATATATCAATATATCAGCTAATATATACCATCTTTTGTGTTTCAAACCTTAAAAATGATGTTGTACATCACACTCTTGACATAAATACATCATCAGGAGGCTTTACATGTGAGAATATTGGGCTTAATCTGGGAAAATGTAACATGTTAGTAGGGGGTGGGTGTCTTGTTCGAAATATAGAAAATGTGCAGACAATATTTTGGGAACAATTCAAATGAAAATTTGTTCCCGTATATGTACACCTGCTCTGGCCAAGCCTGATAATGAACAGCTTGTCATTTGTAGATTGGGGCCCACAGCGGCCCACAGAGGTTTAAATTGGTGGTACCAGTTTAACCCTTTACCTAACATGAAAAGCAGACGACACTTGCCAAAAAATGATTGAATAACTAATTTTTTTCATTTTTTTGTCTCAAAAACATAGGTTATGACCCCTCATTGGAACGAGCTCGTTCCAATGAGGGGTCATAACCTATGTTTTTGAGACAAAAAATGAAAAAATAATGAAAAATTAATTGGCGATTTTTGAGAATAGCGCTGGCCGGTTTTGGCCGTTACTTGGGTAAAGGATTAAGAACATTATGAGAACCCCCAAAAGACAGCTGTGCCTACTAAGTTTATAAGCTTATTTTGGATTTTAATGGGAGAGTGGGGGTGGGTGTCTGAGAACGCCACGGTAGTAGAAAATTTGCACGTAGGGGTGGGTGGGTGTAAAAAGGAGCCGAATAAAAAATAGGACGTCACGTCTTGCAAATTTTTAGTGCCCCCCCCCCCCCCCCTCCTGTTTGGAATCTAATATTATTGCGAGGTTGGAAATATTGGCCACCTGTGGAAAGTTTCCTCCCTTTATGGGCATAAGACGTGGAAGAGTACCACTGTACTGTTAAAGGTGCGTTAACAAATCCCACCACGCCTCCCTTTCCATGCAAAATCATTCGGGTATCAATAAAACAGTCATCATGTAAGCATAAGAATCATCCCCCTGTCAAAAATGAGAGCATGTTGAATCCAAAATATCTGGTAATATTTTTTGTTTTTTCTTGATTTTGCGATTTTCATTCTATTGATGAAATTTCAATCCACTGGTTTTATATAAATGTCTCTCACAACTAGCTTGTGATCTCATCATGAGAGACCACTTTTGTGAGTGATCAGAGTGGATCCGAGTGTGGTAATTATGAAAAGCTGTAATGTTTGCTGCATAATCCAGAAAGCAGTAAAAGGACAGTAAAATCGAAATCCATCCACAATTATTTTTTTCATGTAGTTTATTTTATTTAATTAGCATATTGGATTATATCTAATTAGCTGGGACTATTTTAATGACTGTTCTGTTTATGTTTTTTAAGAAAATATATGTACTGGGTTGATTTCCTGTCAATGAGTAATTGTATATATAAGGAATCAGCATGAGAGGAATTTGTACAAATTTTAAAGATGATTGATTTTTTTTTACCATAAAATACAAATTATTTATTTTCACTTTTGCATTCAGTGTTGTTTTTTTTTAGCTCATCTTGACAAAGTCAAGCTGAGCTGATCTCATCGCTCTCTGTCCGTCGCCCGTCAACACCATGTTTTGGTCTTCTCCTCCAAAGCCACAGGACCAATTCAAATGAAGGTTTGTGTGAGTGATGTTCCCAAAGGGGCATTTCATTTTTGTTCAACTCAACATGTCCAGCCCCACAGGGGGGGAGTGGGGGAAAATGCTCCAAAATATTTTAAAAATCTTCTCAAGAACCAATGTGTACAATGACTTGATATTTGCTATGGAGCTTCCATATGAGGTGTAGAATCAAGTTTGTTCAAACGAAGTTCGTGAAGTAATATTTGGCTTTGTAATAGGAGGGGTAAGATTTTTGGCCCTGCCCAAAATTTCTGTTTTCTGAACCGATGGTCCAGTATGAACCAAATTTGGTTTGTGGTACTTGACCCATGCAAAAAAAAATTTCCGCATCCCCATGGGAACCCTGGGAGCTAAAAATAGAAATATTTTCAAACACCCATATTTCCCAAACCACACAGAACAGAGAGCTGTTGTTTGGTATGAAGAATCCTTAGTTAGGACCAGTAGAATTGATTGGTAAAAAAAAAATTGCCATCGGTTATGTTAGGGTGTTCTGTAATGGGCATCGAATAAATGCTGAGTCAGCATATTTGCAAAAATTTTAAAAAATCTTTTCTCCAGAACCAATCATCAGAATCTTTTGATATTTGGTATACAGCATTCATAGGGGGGTCAGATAAAAGTTTGTTGAAATAAAGCTTATTGATTCAGATTTGGGCTCTCTACAGGAGCCCAAAGTTTTAACATAGGGTAATATGGGGAATATTCTTAAAAAATCTTCTTCAGGACCACCAGTCAGAATCTTTTAATGTTTGGTATACATCATTGTTATGAGGGTCAGAGTCAAGATTGTTCAAACTAAGTCCCTAGGTTAATATTTGGGCTTCCTACGGAAGCCCAAATTTGATCTTTGTTCAATATGGAGGGTAATTTAAGAACATCTTCTTCTTCAGCTCCACCAGTCAGAATGCTTTGATATTTGGTATGCAACATCTCTAAGAGGGTCAGATTCAAGTTTGTTCAAATCAGATCCCTAGGTATATATTTGGACTCACTATGGTAGCCCATATTTTTACTTAGTGCAATATGAGGAAATTTCTTTAAAAATCTTCTTTTTCAGATCAGACCCTTTCCTGCATATTTCTTCCATGACATTTTTGGAGACCCACCCCCTTATCATACATTTTATATACAAACCTTCGGCATGTTTGAAGACATAAACATATGCGTAATGCACACTGATTCTATACATATTTTTATGTCTTCAAACATGTTTCCATTTACTGTATCAGATGCATTTTTCAAGACTTACCAGATTCACATCAGTTCACAAAGACACATTAGTGCGTTAAAAGCGATGTAAAACCCCAATCAAACCAGATCAGAATCAGACAAACTAAATAATGTTTTGCTCCACATTCTTCCAAATCTAGTTTCTAGGTGTTTACTTTGCGAATGAAACCCAATTATTCTTTTTCCCGGGGGGCGCGGTGGCTCAGTAGGTAGAGGTGCTGGCTGCAAGCCGAGAGGTCCTCGGTTCGAATCCCACCTGCGGCTACCGCGTTGTGTCCTTGGGCAAGACACTTCACCCCCATTGCCCACGTGGGGGCAGGGTGACGCTGTGCACTAAGGCGTACTGCACGTCGATGGTGCACCTGTCTTCAACCAGTGCTAACCCTGGTTGTGTGGAGTTAGTATGTTGGGGAACTGACAGTTGCTCGCCGTTGCTCGGTGGTTCTCACCGGCTTCCTCCACCCGTAAAACTGTCGTGGTCACGATTGTGCAGAAATACGTGACTTTAAACACCAATAAATAAATAATATTCTTTTTCCCAGAAACCTTTGATTTTAAATCAAATTTAAATAAGCTTTTCCTAATTAGCTTAACTTTACAAAGTCAAGATAAGCCATTGCCATCACGCGTGCGGAAGTCCGTGAGTCTGTTCACATTTTCCTTTAGCACAGGCTACACCCCGTATAGTTCTTGTCCGATCGTCACGAAATTTCATATGCAGGTTTGAGGTCATGTCTAGATGAGAACGCCCACTTCTGGTTGCGATCGGTCAACCGTGGTGGCTGCCCGTTCCCAAAACCATTAGCACAGTCTACAGGTCGTATTTATGAAGGAATTTCATTGTAATTTGATGGCATGCCTGTGTATAAAATCTAGATGAGAACGTCCCCTTTTGGTCATAATCTGTCAACCGTGACGGCTGCCCAAGCCCGAAACCCCAAAACTTATAGCACAAAGTCTACAGGTCATATTTAATATGGAGGGATTTCATTGTAACTTGGTATGATGACTCCGGATGATGTCCAGATGAGAACTTCCCCATTTGGTCGCGATCTGTCAACTTGATAAGTTGACTCCATATAATGTCTAGATGATAACGCCCCCTTTTGGTCGCGATTGGTCGACTGTGATGGTAACAGGGTCTCGAAGCCCGAAAACCTTTAGCACAGTCTACAGGTCATATTTATGAAGGGATTTCATTGTAACTTTGTTGGATGTCACAGTGTAATGTCTAGATGAGGACGTCCCCTTTTGATTGCGATCGGTCAACCGTGATGGCTACAGGGGCCCGAAGCCCAAAAACCTTTAGCACATTCTACAGGTCGTATTTATGAAGGGATTTCATTGTAACTTGATACGATGACTCATTTCGGAATAATTTCGCTGTAAATTGGTAATTTTCGTTGAAAAACATTAACTGTGAGGGCCACAAACATTAACTGTGAGGGCCACATTAACCCACCCCTTTAGTATAGTCTACACCTTATATTATTTTTATTGAAAACAAATCATACAGGGAACAGAAATTAACATATTCCCAATTATCACAATTTTTGTCTTATTTCATAATCCTTTCATAAACATTGAACATTATCCTTTTCATCAAACACAACACAGACAAGTTAAGCTACAGTGTCATTGACACTTTCATTTTAGTATTCTGATATGCAGTGATATGCTCTTCGAACAGTCTAGTTTCTGTAAATCATGGCATATGCAGGCATATGTGAGCACTGTGCCCATAATTAATTCACTACTGCTTATACCGTAACCGTGTATATGTTGCAGATATTGGTTGCATAAAAGGGAACTTGTTTTTGTTCTTACTCAAGAAGGGCAAACCTTGTCTTTTTCTTTTTGTTATGGCATCTGCATAGCAGGATAGCTATCAAAAAGACTTTTCTTTTGTTTTTGTTGTAAAAAAGTTAATATTTTCATTTTTTTTTCATTTTGAAAAAACAATCCCACCTACATGAAACTATTATGACTCATTATACAGTCCTATATATACTATATATATATATACTATACTTCATTTTAAAGAATATTCCATAAAAAAAACTGGAACATGAATGAATTATGTTGTGAATGGATATTTTAGTCGACTTTTGGAGAAAACTGTCGGACAATTTTTCTCCGTTCCAAATCGGACACCCCACCCCCATCCTCAAGACAGTTTTTGATGAAATTCTCCAATATTTTTCATATTAAGGGGGTTAGTTTTGTTAATAATGCTTCCAAATAAGCTTTTATGATCAGTTGGTGATATTTTGTTATACCGTATGGGGCACAAAAGATGCCATAATAATAGTGAAAAAGGAAATTAATGTACTTTTGTTAATAATGCTTCCAAATAAGCTTTTATGATCAGTTGGTGATATTTTGTTATACCGTATGGGGCACAAAAGATGCCATAATAATAGTGAAAACGGAAATAAATTACATTAACTGCTTACACATATTTGATCGATTCAGAGACAGACTATGCTTGTGAATGATGGTTCGATCCGCCTCAAACAAATAACGAAGTGGCAGAGTATACTTGCCTGAAGAGGGGGCGCGGTGACTCAGTTGGTAGAGGTGCAAGCGGAGAGGTCCTCGGCTCGAATCCCACCTGAGGCAAACGCGTTGTGTCCTTGGGCAAGACACTTCACACCCAGTGCCCACGTGGGGGCACGTTGGCGTTGTGTACTAAGGCGTACTGCTCCTGTCTTCAACCAATGCTAACCCTGCTTTTGTGGAGTCAGTATGTTGGAGAGCTGACAGTTGCTCGGTAGTTCTCTCCGGGTACTCCGGCTTCCCCCACCGTAAAACTGTCGTGGTCGTGATTAGCCATTGTGCAGAAATTTGTGACCTTTAACACCAATAAATAAAAAATAATAATACTTGCCTGAAGATCGACAAAGGCACCTTTCTCGAATTAAAAGAACAAAAGTACCACGAACTTTGGGTACAGTATCGAACTAGAACTGACCTGCTTATCAAAAGGGCAGTGCACCAGTTTAAACGAGCTATATACATAATATTGGTGGAAGACTTTACATCTATTAATGACCAGCTACATTGGACTACCTGGCGGGGCTGCTGACTGGTCTTGGTGGCTTCCCTGTCTTCTCTGCTTTCCTCCCTTTATGGGCATTGGACGTGGGAGAGTACCATTGTTCTCTTAAAAGGGGTAAACAAATCCCACTTCGCCCCCCCCCCCCCCCTCCCCATTCCCGCGCAAAATCGTTCGGGGATCAATAATTAGTATTATTACCTCTCAATCTATAAGTTACTAGTCGATTAACATAAGTTTGGAGGTCCGTTAAAACTCCATAATTTCAGTGACGTCATTCGACGGAGCCGGGTCGCGGGCGATAATGGAATAAATAGCCATTAGCGGCCCGCGGCCCGGCTATTTTTAGATTCAAGTTAGATGTAACAGGGAGTGGTAATAATAGTAATAACATGATTGTTATCAGGCATCATGATTCATTAGCGGCCCTGCAGCAATGATGAACAGCCCTTGGGCTTATTAACGGCCCTCGACTTCGTCTTGGGCCTTCAATAAAACCTAGGGCTGTTCATCATTGCTACAGGGCCGCTAATGAACCATAATGCCCTCCAAAATCAATGTTATTGTTATATTATTACCACTTTGCAGGGCGTTTCCTACTGCATTAATGTCGATTTAACGGGCAATCATATCCTCTATTGCTCGGTAGTCACGTGATAGGAGGGCCGCTAATGGAAAACAAAATTCATTACGTGTCACGTGACGTCTTTTAGAATTGAAAATTTAGAAATGAGGCGAGAACTCGCAAGGAAAAGTTGATGCTTTCGCCATGTTGCGGTCTTGTTGATCGACAGCAACAGAAACAAATGACACGTGGCCATGTGTTCTTTGAGTTACGTGGTCCCAAATAAAATGTTTCTGTTTTATTAAATTTTGTGTCTTTTGATTGCTGGGATATCATTTTGGAAATGTGTAAAATTACAAATTACGTAGTGGTAATAATAGTAATAACATGATTGTTGTCGGGCATAATGGTTCGTGAGCGGCCCTGCATCGATGTTGAACAGCCCTTGGGCTTATTAACGGCCCTCGACTTCGTCTCGGGCCTTTAATAAACCCTCGGGCTGTTCAACATCGATGCAGGGCCGCTCACGAACCATAATGCCCTCCAAAATCATGTTATTGTTTAATTGTTTCAACTTCAAATATCTTTCTCATCACTCCTTTCCATACTTTTTAGACTTTTCCCAGGATCAGCCATGGCAATAATTAGTGTCCAACCGATTACCAAAAATGGTCGCTGATCGATTACCGGTTATTTGAGCCCACAATCGGCCGATTCCGATACCGATTCCGATTGTAATACCGTGCACTACAAGACAAGTCGAGGCTCGAAAGAACTACATTAAACTGAACATTTTTCAAAGTATTAAACTTCGTTGACTGGGGTCCCAGTAAAATTACCAGTCGCGCACACTTGGGCGGTAAACGTGGCTCTCAGAGCCACGTTTACCACCCAAGTGCGCGCGACTGGTAATTTCACTGCGACCTGAGTCAATGGAGTGCATCCTTCACTTTTCCGGTATGAACTGGCGATTGCTGCAAGTGTGCTCAGTTGTAAGCTTTACATTCGCTTAACACGTATATGCCGTAAAGGGGCTTCTAGGGAGATTAGGAAATACACATTGTGGTTGTTTATCAACTTTATTGAATGGTATCATCGACATCATTTTACATTAACAACTGAACAATTGCAGAAGATAATAAAATGCGATTCAGAAAAATCACAAATTGCTTGGCAACAATCGGTTGATCCGATGTTCCAAGAGCCGTTGCCGTTGTCATCCGATTGCCCATAATCGGCCGATTGTGGTGGCCGGTTCCGATCATCGGTTGAACACTAGCAATAATAGTAATAACGTGACTTGGTCAAGCATTTCCGTCTGAAACAATTAACAGCCCTCCACCTTATTAGCGGTCCTCGACTGCGTCTCTTATTAGCGGCCCTCGATTGCTTTATGGGAAGAATTTTCTACCTGAAACTTCAGTGTTTTGACACCAGTGTGCAGACTGTTTAATATGGTGAGTAGTAGTAATATTACTTGTTTATTTCAAGTTTGTCTCACAACAGTTCACTTCTTTTCTGCAGTTCTGCTCCAGTCAGGCGTGCAGCATGTGAGGGGATTCAATGGTACTACCTAGTACCTACCTTTTATGATACTGAAAAAAAATCGGGGATTATAGCCGTGGTGCCATCCGTCGGGACGTACAGTACAGCAGCCGTGGACTACACACTAAAAACTAAAGTGTTAAAACTGACACTTTCAAGGTGTTAAACCCATTCTAACTCTTAGGCTTTGATTTTAACACTCAAAATGCAATGCTTTAAGTACTTAGACATTACAATCGTCAGACATCTGAAACTTGAATGGATGCCACTTCCCATGTGTCTAGCATTGGTGGTTCTTCCAGAATCGTCCATAATTTGATTTGCGCTTGGTGGGTACATAATTAAAAGGACACAACGCAGATGACGCGGGTCAGGCTCGAGAGTTCGAGCCTGATCCGCGTCATCTGTGTTGTTTCCTTTTAAGTGTCGCGACATTACACTTGTCAGGTGGTATTATTGTAACACCTGTCAAGTTCTGGGATATCTACACTTGAACAAAGTGCTAGCTCGGCACTTAGTAAGTGTTAAATACAGCACTTCAAGTGTAGTTTTTAACACTTTAGTTTTTAGCGTGTAGTTGTAATCCACGTGTGGGCAGTGATTTCCACGCATGCGTTTACCAGGTAATACCAATCATCAGCCGCAAAATTGTAATTAACGAAGTACCGGCGCTTCATTAAATAAATTTTGATTGAATACGACGACTATTCCTATAATTAGCGTTTGAAATCAAATATTGCGACCGTGGAAATATTGTCCACCCGTGGAAAGTGACCAACCCACGGCGGCCGTTTTGTATGTAGATGGTTTCGGTTTTCGCTCTTCAAATGAAGTACCGCTTGGCTGATCCAACACAAACTTGACACGTTGAGAGGGAGAACCATTTATATTTTGGGGTCAGTGGTCCAGGCCTTAAAAATTGTTCCGAGTCGCGAAAATCGGGTTTGCTATCTGATAAGACAAGAATTACCCAACATGTCCATTATGCAAAGGCGAAAATAAAATTGATTTCTCTCCATAGCAGTTGCCGTTCACTGGCCAAATCACTTGTGCACATCTTTGTATACGGTCTCCTATACGCGCTCAGGACACAAGTTTTAATTCTGTAAGAAAATTAACGCTGTTGGGATCTGTTTGTTTACCCACTTTTCGTGGACGTTTGCTCGCAGACGATTGTTGATGTAATAACAAAGATATTCAAGTATTCTTTCCAGTCCGAGTTATAGATATTCCAATCAATAAGTAGTTAACATCCATTGAAAACATCAAGATATCAACATAATTTGTGGAACTATATTGCGAAATAATAAAACTACAGCTGTGGTGGATCATTGGATCTTCATTTCTCATTGTAATATCATCGAAATGTCGATCAAATCAAGTCTCCATTAAGCAACATTTCTAGCTTTGATTCAAAGAAAATGAATCATTATGGAATTTTTCAGGATCTGTCGTCCCGGATCTGTCAGTTGGTGGGGAAAAGCGAACGATAAGTTCACTTTTCCAACCATCTGAAATATTCCAGACGAGTGGATCTGAACATAGGCGACGACCGATTTGAGGGCTAGACTGGTTCCAGGCCACAGCAGCTTCAAATTCCGAACAAAATTGGACTGGCGGCCCGAGAGCTTGCGCTGAGTAGTGTCGGGGGCGTACATCCCGGGGGATGTGGGGGTGTTACCCCCCCCCCTCCCCTAAAAATATTCAGATCCGTTAGCAGGGCAGCGCGTAGGGCAGGTTACCACGGCCCGCGGCTCACGCAGTTACTGCCCAACCAAGGAATTATTTGCCAGAATGTCGCCCTGCCTGACGCTGGGTACCTTATATATATCATGGTCTTGTACAACTTTCATCTCATTTCATATGCCCTGCTGCCCATGCAAAAGGAGGCCAGGGTGTCCTTGTAAATTCAACAATTCTATTTAGAATATATCCAGTTATCTTCTTGTGTGGAGTGTCCTGCCCTACAGGGCACCTGATATCATATGATATGTGGTGTTGAAAGCACTCGAAAAAGTGATATATAATATATGCAGGGCAATGTGCGATGACAGTAGGACAGAATTTTTATTATTATTATTATTTATCAACTGTCGTTCATTCCCAAACATGGATATATGACAAAACAAAACATATAGTCAAACATATTAAAAAAACAACACATGAATACATGAGTGATACAAAACAAATAAACAGACGAAAAAACATTGCAAATATCAGTTTCCTGTTCACTGCGGTAAACAGGCTCTGTTTTACTGGTAAAATAGAACCCAGTCACCAATGCTTGGGAGGTGTAAACCCTCTCTAAAATGGGCAACGTGGCTTATTAACGCTCATCCCTGTTCTTGAGTTGATACTCATGTTGTGGTCATGATTAGCCATTGTGCAAAAATATATGACCTTAAACACCAATAAATAAATAAATAAATAAATATCAGTTTTGTCTCAAGGCAGTTTTATGGACAGATGCACCAGTGTCTTGTCTCTGTGTGCGCATTTTGTTGACGTAACGCATGGCTAGTAGGGTTATGTCGTAGTTAAACTCCCCGATTAGTAGTTTAGCTTGCTCCTGGTGGCTCATATTTTCAGTGTCTGGCATGATTTGATTAACTTCTGTAAGAGTGCTCCCCGTTCCACGCCATACCATATAACGGACATTCAAACAGGAAATGTGTCTCATCTTCCACCTTGTCCTTGCAAAACGAATAAAACCTTTGATCGTAGGGAATCGGTGGTTTTTTGTGCCTATACCAGTTTCGATGGCCAACCATGAGCGCTAATTCTCAATTTTTGAAGGACTAGTGTGCGGCGCTGTTCTTTTCCACTGCGAGATAGTCTTCTAGTCGAAAACAATTTTTGATATGACGGTAGAACGAAAATTTCGATGAATTTGCCAAATTAGTATACCACCAGTCTGAATAGTTTTCTTGTAATTTTTTTGACAGGGCGAACAATAATTTTCTTATGTCAAACGTAGATTTATTTGACCAAACATGCCAAAAATTCAGGTGATTAAAATTATTTTCAATAGCTTTTAACCAAGTAGATGATCCTGGTTGGCGTGCGTCAATCAAAAAGTGTGATGCGATTGAGTGATGATATCCCCCTCCCCCAATATTTTTCGGTAGTTACGGGCCTGAGTTGTGCGCTTGTCTGCCGTGAAAATAAGTTATGTTTTCCTTGTATATATAATATGATCCGGCAACAAACGTCTGTGGTGAGACTTGATATGGGTGCTGAAAGTGGCCTTAAACACCAATAAACACAAACAGTGCCTCATAGGAAGTTAACTGAATCAGGCTGAACTTTTACTGAGACGTATATATATGCATCGTATAACCGTCATGGGGCTGAGATTAAATAATTTTCTGCCACGTACGGACCAGTTCGACGAAGGTTCGATAACTTTACTGATGAGTCGTTTCGACTATGAAATAACGAGTTTTCTGATGGATTATGTATTTTAGGCTTCTGAAATTAGAAAGTCTCAAACTCGATAAGGAATGAACGATGTGACGTAATACGGTATAGCCACTGATTACGATCAGTGTCGTAAGTCTCCCAAATGGGGCTATTACAGTTCGACAAGATTTACAATCCCTCTTCAAAGAACAAGTCGTCTCTTGAGTTCCAATGTGTTCTATGTGCCTACTGGCACATAGAACACATTGGAACTCAGGGGACGAAGTGTGATGTGAGTGTATCCGGATCCTATTTACTGTAGCAAAATTGTTCATATGTTGCTTGTATTCTTTGTTTTCTGTTTATATTTTATGTACCCATGTGTGGAACAAATAACAATAAAGTATTTTTATTATTATTATGGGGCTTCAAACTAGAGCTGTAGGTTTTTAAATTTCTTGTTCGGTTTCGGTTTTGTTTTTTCAGGTGGAGTAAAACCTCGGTTCGGTTCGGTTTTCGGTTTGTTCATGAGGCAAGTAAAATTCAATAAAACTCATTCTTATGTCCGGAATCATAACTGAATGGTAGTGAAATTGAGTGAAACTCAATGAATGCCCGAAATAAGCTATATTATACATGAAGAATCAGGAAGGCCAATATAATATTTACCTAAATATACAGAACTTTTATTGTGCTTGGCCATTTTTCGAGGTCTGACACCTACACGCAACTTGAGGAAAGCTGCAAACACAATTAAACTGAAATGTCGGAAATTCACAGAATGTAGCCTTCCCAGAGTAGTGAGAGTACCCAGACACTGCCACTGGCAGTGTCTGGGTACTCTCAATACTCTGGGATGGCTACATTCTGTAAATTTCTGCAGCAAGAGAGTATTTAATAAAAAAACCCGAAAAACCTTAGATTACGGGATGTCGACGGTTTCGGTTTTTTAAAAAAACTAAAAACCTCGGTTCGGTTTCGGTTAACCTACACAGCTCTACTTCAAACTGCTAATAAAAATGGGAGAAGCAACTGGAAGTTAGCAGACTATCTTCTGCAGAATGAGGTCCCCAGAGGGTACATTTGGTGATGCTACCATGCACAGCAGAGTCGCATCTAAGTTTACCCTCTGTTCATCTCAATCTGAATCAAGGTCTTAGGCCTAAACAGAAAGAGCTACCCAGAGGATAAATTGACCAACTGTATGGGATAGTATCAGCAAATTTACCCCACTGGGGACCTTAATCTACAAATGAGATTGTTTATTCCAGGCCTGTGGAGAAGGAAGAACAAGTGCAAGGAAATTATCCCCAGACAATTAATACATACCTTTTGAAGCTTTTGATGCAACGTCACCTCATCGAATGTTCTAAAATTTGCTCCAGCAAGAATACATTTGTTAACGGCTTTGTTATTAATCAAAGTTTGATAACGGGAGATTTAGCGCACAGCCTCCACAGACACACGTGTCTGTATTTCGTCAAATTGGTTTTGGTTGACACAAGGAAAGTGAGCGGGACTTTTGATTTTTTCTCTAATGGTCTTGTAATAAGCCATGAGGAATCAATTCTGCCCATTATTATTAACTGACTATCGGTATCGAATGTTTCTGCAGATGGTAAGCATGTATCTGTAATTCTTCAGTGGAGATAAAACTCATTTTGACTACAGACACCCCGCGATCTTCTGACCTGGGAAATGAAACGTTTAATTTTCAAGGGTTTCATTACCCCTATTACATGTCATTTTAAATGAGAATCTAAACAGTCCTTCATTTTCTAATTACACATGCATAATTAGTATGTGGTTAATGGTACACTGTAAAAATTGCCGTTAAAATACGGTAAAAGGATAGGAGGTAATTAGCTACTGATCCCGTCAAGGCAAGTTTTAACTGGTTGAGTGCTAAGTAATTTTTCAAAGGTGATTTGAAAAGTGATTATTTTTTGTCAAGGATGCCATCCAACCAGCAAGGGAAGCCTCAGTTTAGGAAGATTTTGTCCATCATCAATTGTTTTGCTACAATGTATTGGAGAGTGCCAACTTTAGCAAGATTTTGGTCATCCAATAAATTGTAACAGAACAATTTTATATAAACATTTATTTTCTCCTGCTGAGAATATAACAAGCCTATGTAAACAGTGTAAAGCAACAAAAGTGCTTTCAGTTCTTATCAATAGAGCCATGATAGTGGCTTCTAGCACTCAACCAGTTAACCCTTTACCTAATATGAAAAGCAGACGACATTTGCAAAAAAAATTCTTGAATAACTAATTTTTTTCATTTTTTGTCTCAAAGACATAGGTAATGACCCCTCATTGGAACGAGCTCGACGAGCTCGTTCCAACGAGGGGTCATAACCTATGTGTTTGAGACAAAAAATGAAAAAAATAATGAAAATTAATTGGCGATTTTTGAGAATCGCGCTGGTCGGTTTTGGCCGTTACTTTGGGTAAAGGGTTAAGTTACGCCCTCTCCAATCTATGCTAAACTTTCCAATAGAAAAAGTTCCGCCTCAGACCATCAGCGGTTTAAAATTTCATATCCTTGGGTAGTTTTCGAGTCATTTTATCTATTTCTGTGACCGTTTCCAGTAGAAATGTAGTGATTTTTAAACCAATTCCTTGTGATTTTCTAATTTGAGATCAAAATAAAATTTCCGAGAATCCAAAGGCCATAATATTTCGAACACAAGGGGAGAGGGTGCATTCGGGTTTCTTTGGCAATTGGCAAGTTCTTGGTTGCAGCTGGAAAATTCTCTCCCAAAGGCGGGGTGGGGTTGCAAATGGTATTCTCTAAATTCGAAAATTCGAAGGGGCACCGATATCCGTACCAAGACCCTTGCTGCGTGCCTGATATTGCGCGATATGAGCGTTACAAACGGTGTGATTAGGGTACAAATAACCCTTTAAACCCGGCCCTTTTTCCGTTTCAGGGACATGCTAGTTCATAATGTCATTGAAACGTATACAGCCAGGTCGTACTATGTAAATGTTTGGGATGGACCAATCAGTATTCTCAACGTGCAGCCTAAGCCTAAAATAATATTTGGTACACCCAGATAATGAATATGGACTATTCTTATTGCTGCCATTGCACTGACGTGGAAGATACCACCGGGGTTCAAAGGATTAACTTGCTGACAGGGACGTAGCTAGAGGGCTTTTAATGGGGGGGGGGGGGGGGGAGCGCCAAAGCCGCGATTCTTTAGCAGGGAGTCTGGGGTCCTCCCCTAGAAAATTTTGAAAAATTGATGTGCTCAGATGAGTTTTCATGGGTTCTGGTAATAGTTATAAGGCTTATTTTCAGTCCAAATTCAGTGATTTTTTTGTAGGGAAACATTTTTAATTCGAGTTGGATACAAAGTTTCAATATCTTGCTTTGCCCGAATTGTCCCCAGTGGCTCATACGCCTACTGTCTGACGGACAAATTTGAAACATCGCCTTTGGGAAAGTGGGAGTTTTGTATTTCTAGAGCATTTCACAGGCACTTGACATGACAAGTATACTTTTTTATTAACCCCTTGAACCCGTAAGACCGCTTTTCCTTTCCATGATCACGACACACCCATACATTTAAAAAGTAGAATGGCTGCTCAGTGAATTTGTAGGGTAGACCAATCGATATTTTCAACGCGCAGACCAAAGGCTGCACGTTGAGAATATGGATTGTGTCAGGGCAAAGCCAGCCTAAATATAGGGGCAAGGGGCCTCATATTTAAAGATATTGTAAGTTCAAAATATATTCCGCATCAAGGCGAAAAACCCACGTGAATTTCACTTCTCTGTAAAGCTGGACATAGAAAAAACACACGTGGTGTATATCCAGCTTTAGCGCAGGGACCCAGGGGAGAAACGGCATGTTAGATAAGGTCTAATCATCTCGTTTAATTTATACAGTAGTCGGAGTCTTACGAGACGTAATCGGTTGATGTCAAGATGTCGTCACGGTAAATTGAGAAACGAGATTCTAAAAGATAGAAATGTCGTGTCATCATAAGTTATAACAATCATGGCAAGAACGAATCGGTTTTGTCACGCGTGAGATAACTTGTATTGATTCTGCCTCGATACACGTCATCTCCCACCGTTTTGACAGGTGGACAGATGAGCGTCGGTCCACCTGACTGTTTAGGGTAAAAAGTATATATACCTGGAAGAGCAGAGCATTAGACACACACTTGGGGTCACACACGCGTTGGTGAAGTCCAGGACAGGCGGACTCTGTTTCCTGGCATAAGGGTACCTTCGATCACAGGACCCTGAAACGGCTGGAATCGCCAGAGAGGGCATTCCATGATTGATTTAGCTTAAAGTTGATAGGCGGCTACGGGGCCGAATTCGTGAGAAGGAACACCCCAGGTGGAACGTTAAAGTTTAGATTGTCGAGTAGCAGGTATCGTCCTGCAATAGTCAGAAGTGTAGGTTAATTGTATTGTGCGTATTAACCCTTTGAAGCGTCAGACTGATTGCGTTCTGAGTAGCTTGTTTTGCTGTCGAAGCATCGTAATACCGACTGGAGATCGGTGTGAGTGACAATTTCGCCCTAGCACAAAAGGGGCATTTGTGAATCGTGAATTCAACCAGGAACGGTGGATATTTCAATAGGACTTTCACGGAGGACTTTCAAAAGGCACATAAGGTATGAGTAGACAATATCTGAGCCAAATCAGAAGTACGGTGGTTTATAGATGACGAACATTGCTGGTCGGAACCCTCCGACAGCCAGAGGTACAGTTACGCGCAGACGTTGACATTTGAGCCTAAGCGGGTGAAGCTCTTATGGCGAGCTCACAGTAATAACATTTCAAATTTGTGAAGCTCTTATGGCGAGCTCACGGTAGTAACATTTCCAGTGTGTAGACTATAGTGCCAGTACAGGGCTATAGAATGACTATATGATTTTTTAGAATTATTTAACCGTAGTGACCCATTTTCTGTGAAAAGAATTGAATTGTTGATTGTTGAAATATTGAAACGGATTTATTTTTATGTGTAAATAAAAGAATCGTTGTTACTTTAAATCATTCTTTCCATTATACAGCCTGAAGTGATTAGGAATCACACCTAACGGAAATCGAACCTATTTCAGGACAATTTGGCAGAGAAGGAATCACGGCGTCGGTCTAACTCAGCTCTCTGCGCCGAGTTCGCGACACTTGGATTCCGACCCTCCACGTTGGTCTAATTTTCCCGCAACTTCATCAGCGGGACTAAATAACCCCACGTCAGCCCAGGCCTTACGGGGCCTTAGGTGTTCCCTGACATTGATTGGCGAGGCTACCAGGATATTTCTAAAAAGGTAAAAAATGGCTATATGGAAATTTTGTTTTATTTTAACGGCGGTTCTGTTTAGGGTTTGACGCGTTCGGTCAGTCGATGCCGTTCGAGGGTTTAATATCGCAATACAGTAGTCCCCAAAAGGATACTTAATAGCCACTATAACTGCGGTAGGTTTCAGAATATTTGGTGCGTTTAATTACGTTAAATTACAGAGGTAAATTAGGATCAATTGCCATATTTTTTTTTCTTTCTTTCTTTTCCTTCTTCATTCTTTCTGACGAGTGTTGAAGATAGAAAGAAAAAATCAAAATGGATGTTGTTACACCCCTCGCCCAACTGGTATCATTAGGCAAGGAAATGGGCCTTGAGGGAGCTGAACTTCAGAAGTTCGTTAAAGATGAGCAGAAACGTGAGGCCAAGGAGATTGCCTTACGTAATGAGGCAAAAGAGCGGGAGATTCAGTTAGAAAGGGAGAGAGAGAATGAGACGAGAGAGAGGGAAGCCCAATTAGCAAGGGAGGCAAGGGAGGCAGAACGGGAGCTCGAACAACAGAGGCACGAGAGAGAATTAGAGCTCCTCAGAGCAAGGGCCGATGTGGAGAATGAAAGTCGGCGCTCAGGGGATGGGAGTGCAGGGGTAGCAATTCATGCCCCACGCCCCCATCTCGCTCATTTCAATGAAAACACAGATGACTTGGACTCGTACTTGGAGAGGTTCGAGCGTTTTGCCTCCAGTCAAATGTGGCCAGAAGACACATGGGCTATGTGCTTGAGCCCTTTGTTGTCAGGTAAAGCCCTCGAGGCTTATACCAGTATGCCTCCTGCACTCCTTAACGACTACAGTGAGCTGAAGAATGCCATCCTTCGGAGATACCAGCTCACTGAAGAAGGATTCCGGACCAAGTTCCGGGAAATTAAGCAGGAGAAGGGAGAAACAGTACCTCAGTATTTTGCCCGGGCTAGGCGGTACTTTGACCGCTGGACTGATCTCGCAGAAGTGAATGAGTCGTATGGAGCCCTGCGAGATCTATTTCTCCGAGAGCAGTTTTTAACTACATGCTCCAAGGAATTGGGCCTGTTCATCAAGGAAAGGGGTCCGCCCACCTATGATGAGATGGCAACTGTGGCAGAACGCTACATCGAGGCCCACGGTGGGAGTGTAAACGCACCCAAATTGGCTAGGGGTGGGGCAAACGGGTTGGCAATGGCACCCGTAAGGCAACACCACCCCGACCCTCCGGCGTCGCAGACCAGCCGGAAGGGGAGCGCTCCCAAGGACACCACTTGTTTTATCTGCAACAAGCGGGGTCATATTGCCAGGGACTGCTGGCAGAAGCAGGTAAGGACCACTGGGAACATTAGACCACCTCAGCAGGGGGTCGGGAACGCAGCACCAAGGGGTTGGAAGCAAGGTGACCGCGTAGATCCAGGGCCCAGTAGACAGACGGCAGCGTTCTGTCAAACTATCGGTCCAGAACACAGTCCCCTCCGGGAATGTATACAAGAGGGAGAATTAAGGCTGGAAGGCGGGAAGGTTGTCCCGATAATAAGTGGCATGTGTGAGAGGCTCACAACTTCGCAGGAGAAGGTTGATATGCCAGTGTACCCAGGGTATGTGGGGCAAAGGGAGATTCGTCTGCTCCGGGATTCTGGGTGCTCCTCTGCAGCGGTTAGAAAGCAACTGGTTGACGACAAGCAATTGTTGGGTCGTGACCATTTGTGTATTTTGATAGATGGGACCGTTAGAAGGTTCCCCATCGCGAGGATAACTGTGGATACCCCATTTTATTGTGGCGAAGTGGAAGCCATGTGCATTGAATCACCTGTGTATGACCTGGTCATAGGTAATATCCCAGGGGTGAGGGCAAACCCTGATGAGTTATGGTCCAGGGGATAGTGGGCCAAGTGAAGGCCCAACGAGTAAGGAAGGGAAGGTTCCCAGGGGGAACCAATCCGATGGTCCGGGGGATGGCCCCTACACGACGAAATGTCGGGAAGTTTCAGGAGGGACGACTCCTGTCCAATTAGGGAGAAGGGGCCGCAGGCGGTCCAGGCGAAACGCCAAACAGCGAGGGAACCCAATGGGATCATTGGGGAAAGACCCTCAAGCAAATTTATGTGGGGGAGTTGAGCGCCCCAAGAAGTCAGTGTCACCCGTGTGGAGAGGGGAGGCCAGACCCACGCAAATGGCTGGGCAAACTTCCCCAGAATGAGAGGGCACGGGTCAACACAAGTTGAGTATGTTAAAGTGGATGGGACCGCTAAGGTGGGCGCCCAGGGGACCGAGAAAAGGGTCCACAAATCAAAGGAGAAGCATCCTAGGTGGCGGAGACCACGTAGAGAGTGCCGGGGGCGCACAGCGCCCAATGTGCGCAAGAAGTCGTCGCAATGGACCGGGGGGTCGACGGCACAAGGGCCAAGGACGGCCAGTGTCGTTCGAACGACGGTAATCGCCGGGACGAGCGAGCCTGGGGTATATAGCGCCAAGGGAAGCTCTTGGGAATGCGAAAATGACAGGGTATGGGGACCCTGGTGGAATACCCGTAGAAATAACGGGGCGAGAAGTAGGGGTGTGTCGAGGGTTACCCAAGGGGATTCTGGGAACCGGGCCCCTACGAATGGTCGGTGGTTATAAAGAAGCAATAGTTGGGTGGCTGCGGGCCTGGTGTCTGGGACGGGGGCTCCAGTCGCAAATATTTTTGTTGGTGAGGTGATGGGCTTCGTAAACTCGGTGTTAAGGCCCGGAGGAATTTTCTTATTTTAGTATTATTATTGCTCTGACTGCTGACTAGAGTTGGTTGTGAGTGCGAATGTGAGATACACTGCCCTGTCTGTCGCGTGTGCGTGGACGGGGAGCATGTGTGTCGAGTTTTGTAAGTGTGGGATACACTAACCCCGTCTGTCGCAAAGGCGCGGTCGGGAAATCTGTGTGTTGAATGTGTGAGTGTGTGAGGCACAATTTTAATCCCCTGGTTGAGCTTTGCGAGGGTGAGGCTCAACATAATGCAGGGGTCGTTTGCCCCTTCACAAGACATAGGGGAACGGGAGGCGAAGTTACACTCCGTTGGAATCAACCCGTCTGACGCAAAGGCGCGGACGGTGTTACTCGTCGGAGTGAGTGCCAAGTGAACTGTTTGCAAAATGGGCGAACGTGTATAAAAATGTGTATGTTTAGGTGTAAATATATAGTATTACAGAGAGAGAGAGTGCTGCAAAGCTGAGGGTAAGGCTACTCCCCCATATCATATGTAAACCCGCAAGACGGGAGCATGTGGTAGCGTGTGTGTCGTGGGAATCGACATGGCCGACGCATGAGCCCGGTCATGACCCCCCACGACCACTAGGGTACAGTTTTGTAGTCTTGAACATGATGGTAGATTGTAAAAGGGTGTGAGAGGCGAGCGTGCGTGGCTTTGCCCTTGCGTTTTAAGAGATACACAGGGTGTTTCTCTCGGAAGGGAGTTGTCAGGGCAAAGCCAGCCTAAATATAGGGGCAAGGGGCCTCATATTTAAAGATATTGTAAGTTCAAAATATATTCCGCATCAAGGCGAAAAAACCCACGTGAATTTCACTTCTCTGTAAAGCTGGACATAGAAAAAAACACACGTGGTGTATATCCAGCTTTAGCGCAGGGACCCAGGGGAGAAACGGCATGTTAGATAAGGTCTAATCATCTCGTTTAATTTATACAGTAGTCGGAGTCTTACGAGACGTAATCGGTTGATGTCAAGATGTCGTCACGGTAAATTGAGAAACGAGATTCTAAAAGATAGAAATGTCGTGTCATCATAAGTTATAACAATCATGGCAAGAACGAATCGGTTTTGTCACGCGTGAGATAACTTGTATTGATTCTGCCTCGATACACGTCATCTCCCACCGTTTTGACAGGTGGACAGATGAGCGTCGGTCCACCTGACTGTTTAGGGTAAAAAGTATATATACCTGGAAGAGCAGAGCATTAGACACACACTTGGGGTCACACACGCGTTGGTGAAGTCCAGGACAGGCGGACTCTGTTTCCTGGCATAAGGGTACCTTCGATCACAGGACCCTGAAACGGCTGGAATCGCCAGAGAGGGCATTCCATGATTGATTTAGCTTAAAGTTGATAGGCGGCTACGGGGCCGAATTCGTGAGAAGGAACACCCCCAGGTGGAACGTTAAAGTTTAGATTGTCGAGTAGCAGGTATCGTCCTGCAATAGTCAGAAGTGTAGGTTAATTGTATTGTGCGTATTAACCCTTTGAAGCGTCAGACTGATTGCGTTCTGAGTAGCTTGTTTTGCTGTCGAAGCATCGTAATACCACTGGAGATCGGTGTGAGTGACAATTTCGCCCTAGCACAAAAGGGGCATTTGTGAATCGTGAATTCAACCAGGAACGGTGGATATTTCAATAGGACTTTCACGGAGGACTTTCAAAAGGCACATAAGGTATGAGTAGACAATATCTGAGCCAAATCAGAAGTACGGTGGTTTATAGATGACGAACATTGCTGGTCGGAACCCTCCGACAGCCAGAGGTACAGTTACGCGCAGACGTTGACATTTGAGCCTAAGCGGGTGAAGCTCTTATGGCGAGCTCACAGTAATAACATTTCAAATTTGTGAAGCTCTTATGGCGAGCTCACGGTAGTAACATTTCCAGTGTGTAGACTATAGTGCCAGTACAGGGCTATAGAATGACTATATGATTTTTTAGAATTATTTAACCGTAGTGACCCATTTTCTGTGAAAAGAATTGAATTGTTGATTGTTGAAATATTGAAACGGATTTATTTTTATGTGTAAATAAAAGAATCGTTGTTACTTTAAATCATTCTTTCCATTATACAGCCTGAAGTGATTAGGAATCACACCTAACGGAAATCGAACCTATTTCAGGACAATTTGGCAGAGAAGGAATCACGGCGTCGGTCTAACTCAGCTCTCTGCGCCGAGTTCGCGACACTTGGATTCCGACCCTCCACGTTGGTCTAATTTTCCCGCAACTTCATCAGCGGGACTAAATAACCCCCACGTCAGCCCAGGCCTTACGGGGCCTTAGGTGTTCCCTGACAGATTGGTCTACCCCAAATGGTGATTATGGACTCTTCTAATTGATGTCATTCAGACTGAAAGTCGGAATTCTTTGACCCGATTTTCACCCGAAAGTCTCGGTAGTCGGAATATTTCCTTATTATGGTCCTCCAGTCGGAAAAATAGGTTTGTTAGTGAATTATACCGAATTACCCCCGAATTCACTAGTAAGCATATATTCCTTTCAAGAACTGTCTAAGTTATTAGATATATCGTGGGTCGATCCGCCCACAATATGCTGTTCTGTAATTCGGTTATATAGACGTCCCGCTTCGATATATATATCCCTTACTATTCTCTTATGTAACCCAATCTAGTCTTTGAGAAGCAATTGAGTCATAATAGATATCGGTCGGGGGAAGGGTGAATATGTTCATGTGTCCTTGGTAAGTTGGGTTTGAAACAAGGGGGTACCATCTAACTGATCCCCCGGGGCCCGTATTTTCTCTCGGCGGCACTGGTCTCAAGGGGGCGTTTTGGTATCCGAGGCCTGTAGATATTTTTTTTCATATTTTAAAAGACGATTCCATAGGCAACAACCCATGGTGTTTGTTAACATCAGCCATTCGACTCGCTGATAGAATACTCGTTTAAACGCGTGGTAGTTATTCTGTTTCGCTTTGATCGGTTGGTTCTGGATTGCTCCATCGAGTCAACGACCAGAGCTGCTCCTAGTCTCCTGCGCAGCCCACTAGGTATTATAAGAAGCCAGGACAAAAAAAAAAACGGATGAAAACATCAAAAACCCAAACCACAGGCTCCAAGAAAATAAAGCTGGTGTAACCAGTGCAAAAAAGCCCCCCCCCCCCCCCCCCCCCCCCCAAAAAAAAAAAAAAAAAAAAAAATGAGCAGAAAATATAAATCTGCCGCAAAAAAAACAACAATTAACTGATCACTACACAGAAATTCACACCGCTATGCATGACAAAAGAATAAACAATTTTAAACCAGCCAAGTCTACATGTATGACTTGCAGGTCCAACGCCCTGGTAAATGGTGATGGGAATTGTATTGTACCACAAAAAGCGAGAAAAGGGCAGACAATTTTAAACCAATCAAGTCCATGACTTGCAGGTCCAAAGCCCTGGTAAATGGTGATGGGAATTGTGTTTCTATATCTAAAAAAAAAAACGAATTTAAAGTCTATGTGATGCAGCGCAGACACTAAATACCGAGCTGCGATAGCGTGTTAATTGAATTTCTGTGTTCAACCAAGTAAATACCGAGCTGAAGTTTTCGACGGGCGCATTATACTCTAATCTTTATAAATCATCCAATTTTACCCCAGCTTGCTCCAAATTGATATTTTACATTTAAATAACCTCTATATACCATATTATGCCCTTTATTTTGCCTAATATGCCTTATTTTTCTACTACTCGGTTATGCTCGGTATAGCTCGGTATTTAGTATGACCCTTTATGGAGTATACCTTTTCTAATTTGTTCAAATAAAGCAGCCATCATATTCGGGCACTGGACAATGCCCCAAAAGCTTAAAAATCGTCTTCTCACGAACCACCATAGGGAATGCCTTTATATTTGGTATGGAACAGCCTTTGGTGTTGAAGATTAAAATTTGTTCAAGGGAAGTTGGTAGGTCAATATTTGGGCTCACTGTGGGGGCATATCCATTTTGGGTTCCACCCAAAATTTCTATTTCCATAACCGGTGGGCCAATTTCAACCAAATTTGGCATGTAGTATAAATGGGTCCTAAGTAATTGATTGATGCCCGAACAAAATTTTCCCAGCCCCGTAGCAACTTGTTAGTTTCCTATTTTATCTCTTACACATGTTATTTTGTTTTATTAAGCTATAATGACCCTGAAATGCTTTAACAATCTCAAGACTTCCATAAGTGGCAGAGGAAAAGTTGATCTGATTCCTGTATGAATATCTGAAATTTTTAAAAGTGTTTTCCAAATATTTTATTTTATGTTGAACCCTTTCAATGTTGTGCACATGTGTTTTCTGGTTCCTTGGATAAAAGTTATCTGATTCCTGTGTGAATATCTTTAATTTAACCCTCTCAAAACTTCAGTGTGTTTCCCAAAGATTTTATTTCAATTTGAACCCTTTCAATGCTGTGCACATGTTTTTTTCTGGTTTCTTGGAAACGTTTATCGGATTCCTGTATGAATGTCTTTAATTTAACCCTTTCAAGACTTCAATGTGGGTGTCGAAGATTTTATTGATGCCGATCAAACCTTTTCAATGTTGTGCACATATATGTTTTTCTGGTTTCTTGGAAAAAAAATTCTCTGATTCCTGTATGAATATATTTAATTTAACCCTCACAAGACTTCAATGTGGGTTCCAATGATTTTATTACAAGTAATACTGTAAACAAAAACCTATTTCTGATTTCTTTTACCCGCCAAAATAAGCCTCCACGAATTCTCTTTCTGTTTTGTTTATTTCTGATGCGATAACCATTTTCATAGAGACTTGAATTTACTGGTGGCAGTAAAATTCTGTTTCTCTAGTTTGAAATTTTTCTTATTCTTTAAAACCACTGGGCCAAATTAATTAATTTATGGCACAGACCAATTTTGGAGTAACCTTTTCTCCTTTGTTCAAATGAAGCTGCTGCCATCTTCAGGCTGGTGGAATTTACTCTTCTGATTCCCCCCCCCCCCCCCCCCCCCCAAAAAAATACTATATCCCTTGGGGTGGGGTTAATGCTCCATAAGCCTCTAAAATGCTCTTTTTATAAGCCACTTGCAATAATGCTTAGATTTCTTGTTTGGAACTTACTTTAGTGATGCAGCTTCACTTTTTTCAAAGAAACTCAGTAAGTCAAAATTTGGGATCCCAAATTTGGGCTAAACTAAAAATTTCTATTTTCGGATCCAATGGGCAGATGTGAACCAAATTTGTCATGTAGTACATAACTGGGTCATAAGTACTTCATTTATGCCGTTTTTTTTTGTTTTTTTTTTGTTTTTGTTTTGGAGGGGGGGGCAGGGGCGGGGGGGGGGGGGGGGGGGGTTAGAGAGAACCACAGTAGTTGAAAATCAAACACAAATTTCGTCCGGTTGTTATTTTTTAAAACTTCACAGAACAGAGCTTGCTAATAAGCTTTCCAAGGACCAGCAGAAATGTACGGCAGCGTAGAACCGTCACACCATAGTATATTTCCTGGGATTCCTAATCTGTTTAAATAGATTACTAATCTGTTTAAACACATTACTAATCTGTTTTTACAGATTACTAATCTGTTTTTACAGATTACTAATCTGTTTAAACGGATTACTAATCTGTTTTTACAGATTAACTAATCTGTTTAAACAGACTACTAATCTGTTTTTACAGATTAAATAAACTGTATTTACAGATTAGTAATCTGTTTAAACAAATTACCTAATTTATTTTTACAGATTAATAATCTGTTTAAACAGATTAACTAATCTGTATTTACAGAAAACTAATCTGTTTTTACAGATTAACTAATCTGTTTTTTACAAATTACTGATCTGTTTAAACTGATTACTAATCTGTTTTTACAGATTAAACTAAGTAATCTGTAAGTACAGATTGGTTAATCTGTAAAAACAGATTAGTAATCTGTAAATACAGAATAGTTAATCTGTTTAAATAGATTACTTATCTGTAAATACAGATTAGTTAATCTGTTTAAACAGATTACTAACCTCTAAATACAGATTAGTAATCTGTTTAAACAGATTAGTAAGCTGTAAATACAGATTAGTAATCTGTTTAAACAGATTAGTAATCTGTAAATACAGATTAGTTAATCTGTTTAAACAGATTACTAATCTGTTTAAACAGATTAGTAATCTGTTTAAACAGATTAGTAATCTGTAAAAAAGAGATTAGTAATCTGTTTAAATAGATTAGTAATCTGTAAAACGGATTAGTAATCTGTTTAAACAGATTAGTAATCTGTAAAAAACAGATTAGGAATCCCTGGAAATATACTACGGTCTGGCGGTTCTACGCTGCCGTAGAAATGAATGGCCAAAAAAGTTGTCTTTGGTTGTGTCATAGCAAATCAAAAACTTGCTCTTGCTGCTGATCACTTAACGATACGCTCATCTCTTTTGACAACTTGAGCCAGGTGAGCGTTTTAGGTTCACTTGAGCCTTTTGTTTATTCTGTTATATCCACTTGATCTGTATAATCCACTACGGCAAAGCAGAATAATTAGTTCACAAATGAGTCACAATTTGCTCACAGAAATTCACCTTGCTTCCGTGACGGTGTAATGCCCAAAAGTTTCGGCTGGAAATCGACACACAAGAGACGTATTCTCGAATAGTCAATAACACTGATTTGTGTTTTGTATTGTCAGTCATAGTTGAGGCGTCTATTCCCGGAACGTTCCGAATCGTATTCACACAAGTGAAAACAAAATTATGATTTGCTGACGATGAGATAAAATCTCCACCACAAACGCGTATTGGTGCCAACAGGTATAAAAAAATTGGATACCATAAGTCCTAATTAGGAGATATTATCTCATCATCAGGAGATATCATCTCACCATTAGGAGATATTATCTCATCATTAGGAGATATTACCTCATCATTACGAGATATTATCTCATCATTAGGAGATATTATGTCTTCATTGTCTCATCATTAGGACTTTTTATCTCATCATTAGGACATATTATCTCATCGTTAGGAGATACTATCTCATCATTAGGAGATAATATCTCATCATTACGAGATATTATCTCATCATTAGGAGATATTTTCTCTTCATTGGGAAATATTATCTCTTCATTAGGACTTATCTCATCATTAGGACTTTTTATCTCATCGTTAGGACTTTTTATCTCATCGTTAGGACTTTTTATCTCATCATTAGTTTTTATCTCATCGTTAGGAGATATTATCTCATCATTAGGACTTATCATCTCATCATTAGGAGATATCATCTCATCATTACGAGATACTATCTCATCATTAGGACTTATTATCTCATCATTAGGACTTTTTATCTCATCATTAGGAGTTTTTTTTATCTCATCATTAGGAGATGTTTTTTCATCAGTAGGACCTATTATCTCATCAATAGGAGATATTATCTCATTAATAAGAGATATTATCGCATCATTATGAGATATTATTTCATCACTAGGACCTATCCCATCATTAACACTTTTTATCTCATCATTAGGAGATATTATCTTATCATTATGAGATATTATCTCAGCATTAGGAGATAATATCTCATGATTACGAGATATTATCTCATCATTAGGACTTATTATATCATCATTAGGAGATATCTCATCATTAGGAGATAAGATCTCATCATTACAAGATATTATCTAATCATTAGGAGATATTATCTCATCATTAGGACTTATTATCTCATCATTAGGAGATACTATCTCATCCTTAGGAGATAATATCTCATCATTAGGAGATATTATCTCATCATTAGGAGATAATATCTCATCATTACGAGACATTATCTCATCATTAGGAGATATTATCTCATCATTGGAACTTTTTATCTGATCATTAGGACTTTTTATCGCATCATTAGGAGATATTATCTCATCATTAGGAGATAATATCTCATCATTACGAGATATTATCTCATTATTACGAGATATCTCATCATTATGAGATATTATCTCATCATTACGAGATGTTATCTCATCATTAGGATTTTTTTATCTGCTAATTAGGACTTATTTATCTCCTAATTATGAGTTATTTATCTCCTAATTGGGACTTATTATCTCATCATTAGGAGATATCTTCTATTCCTAGTTTATGGCTATGACGTTTGTTCCAGGTCAAATACAAGTAATATTTTGACGAGAAAAATTGAGCTCTGGTATAAGGAAAACATTGGAGAGCCTCACTGACTTTCCATTTTCCCAAAATTTTCCCCAGAAAAACTGGCCCCACCAACGAAAATGGGATATCCCCTCTCGTGAGCGGTCACAGCTCGCCGCTACGTGCGTTCAATCATGTGCATCATGACTAATAGGCCTAATTGAGATATTTAACAGTAAGAGGTTTCTTGAACTGAGGTCTAGTTAAATTATGTAGTGCTGGTTCAGTAGCATTCCAGTCACTAGAAAGGAATTACGAGGGAGTTTGATAGACAAAAGGCTTTAAAGTTCAGCTAAAATGTCTGCTAGTCGTGGTCTGTGAACAGTTGAATTTCCACCACTCTGTGGAGTTGTTGAGGGGGACTCACCCCCAACACCCTCACCTTCCTGAAAAATGGGAACACTACATACATCCATACCTGAAACCCCTAGAACTGGATCATGTACATTCACTCTGATATTTGTCGGATCATTTTTCTATGGTTACTCTTACACTCTCTGGGTACTTAAGCCTTCAAAAAGTACCCAGGGTTCTCAAGTTGGCAAGGAAGTTACTTTCGTTCCCCTGGACGGTCACCTATGGGGAATAGAGAATCTTAACTCCTTAGCCTAACACGAAAGGCAGACGACACTTGCAAACAAAATTCTTGACTAAATATTTTCTTTCATTTTTTTTGCGTCACAAACATAACCTATGACTCCTCATTGGAACGAGCTCAACGAGCTCTTCCACAGAGGGGTCATAAGCTATGTTTTTGAGACAAAAATGATAATGCACATTGAATGGTTGTTTTGCGAATAGCGCTGGTCGGTTTTGTCCGTTAGGTGAATGAAGTCGGGGGGGGGGGGGAAGCATTTATCTGCTGCTGTAAAAAAATATCCCCCTCCGCACTTCATTTTGGCCTGCCATGCCCCTCCACAACCTTCTGGTCATTACGAGGAGAATGTGAAGACATTTAACTCTTCACTGAATAGGACAGGCAGCATATCCCCTGTTGATGAGATAATAAGTCCTAATGATGAGATAATATCTCCCAATGATGAGATAATATCTCCTAATGATGAGATAATTAGGACTTATGGTATCCAATTTTTTTATACTTGTTGGCACCAATACCTTCCATAAAAATCGGTGCATGCAAAGAAACGCCGCATCTAAAAATGGGAATCTTAGATCAAATTTCGTGGGTCGTGAACAGTGTAAATTGCTCTTTATTGCCCATTCAAGAAGGGAACTGCGAGCTCGGTACACTGTGGTCAAACCGCAGATGAAGTGACGGGGAAAGGGTGTGGCATGGGGGGCAGGGGTTTGATGAAAAGGGGCGAGGATATTCAAAACAATTATTTTTTTACCTTGGCATAAAGGACATCGGAAAGGTTTTAGCCTAAGAACCAACAGATACAACCACCTGCCACTGGTGGCCCAAGAGCTGACAATTTATAGTTATTTTTGTGTATTGTCCGCGCATGTACTTTTCCCTTAAATTTATCCAATAATAGCCAACCCCTGAGTCCTGATTAGGCTGAGCCCTTTGATACCGGTTTCTCATGTATATCCTCCAGTATTGTAAAAATATCCAAAACGTGAACCGAGTTGCTCTGTAAAAAACAAGAGGCCCCAAGGGGCCTGAGGGCGCTCACCTGACATGGTAGCCTAAATATCAACCCAGAGAATTGATTTCAACAAGTTGCATCTGCTCCTCCTAAGAAAAGCTTATACCAAATATTCAAAGATTCTGACCAGTGGATCTAACAAAAAAAGAAGATTTTTAAAGAATATTCCTCATATTGAACTAAGTTATAATTCGGGCTCCCCCCCCCCCCCCCCCCTCCCTAAGGATGCTGCACACCATATATCAAAACATTCCGACTGCGGATCTGAAGAAGAAGATTTTTAAAGAAAATTCCTCATTTTGAACTAAGTTACAATTCAAGCTCCCACAGTGAGTCCAAATATGGACCTAGGGACATGGCTTGAACAAACTTGAATCTCACCCCCCTAAGGATGCTGCATACCAAATATCAAAACATTCCGACTTCTGGATCTGAAGAAGATTTTTAAAGAGAATTCCTCATTTTGAACTAAGTTATCATTCGGGCTCCCACAGTGAGTCCAAATATGGACCTAGGGACATGGCTTGAACAATCTTGAATCTCACCCCCTAAGGATGCTGCATACCAAATATCAAACCATTCCGACTGCTGGATCTGAAGAAGATTTTTAAAGAAAATTCCTTATTTTGAACTAAGTTATAATTCGGGCTACCACAGTGAGCTTAAATATGAACCCAGGGACTTGGCTTGAACAAACTTGAATCTCACTCCCCAAAGCATGGTGCACACCCAATATCAGAAGGTCTGCTGGATCTTGAGAAGAAGATTTTCAAAGAAAGTTGCTTGAAATGCCTTAAGTTCGAATTCGAGCTTCTTATAGTGAGCCCAAATATGAATCTAGGGTGCCGATTTGAACAAACTTGAATCAGATCCACCCCACAATGTTGCATACCAAATATCAAAAGATTCTGCCTGATGGATCTGGAGAAGATTTTTTAAGAAATTTGCCTGAAATGCACTAAGTTCAAATTCGGGCTTCTATAGTGAGCTCAAATAAGAATCTAGGGAGCCGACTTGAACAAACTTGGAATCAGATCCACCCTACATGTTGCATACCAAATATCAAAAGATTCTGCCTGCTGGATCTGGAGAAGAAGATTTTTTAAGAAATTTGCCTGAAATGCATTAAGTTCGAATTCGAGCTTCTATAGTGAGCCCAAATATGAATCTAGGGAGCCGATTTGAACAAACTTGAATCAGATCCACCCCCACAATGTTGCATACCAAATATCAAAAGATTCTGCCTACTGGATCTGGAGAAGAAGATTTTTTAAGAAATTTGTCTGAAATGCACTAAGTTTGAAATCGGGCTCCTATACTGAGCCCAAATATGAACCCCAGGGGGCCGATTTGAACAAACTTGAATCAGATCCACCCTACAATGTTGCATACCAAATATCAAAAGATTCTGCCTGCTGGATCTGGAGAAGAAGATTTTTTAATCTTTTTCCTATTGCCTACAGTGTTAAAAAGTGCTGACTCAGCACTTTTTCAAAGTCCTGAAAAAAGTACCTTGTGATCAAACCGATAGGGATTTTTTTAACCATTCTATTCTACTGGATATAAAAATAAGCTTCATACAAAATAAGAATTCTCTGTGTCGTGTAGTTTTGGAGATATGGCAGTTTTAAGGTTTTTCCTATTTTTAGCTCCCGAGGTTCCCACGGGGCAATGAGAACATTTTTTTGGCATCAATCAACTACTTATGACCCATTATCATGGCATATCAAATTTGGTTCAAGTCGACCTCACGGTTCTGAAAATAGAAATTTTAGGCGTGGCCAAAATTTTTGCCCCTCCCATAACGAAGGCAAATAATGCCCGACAAACTTCTCTTGAACAAACTTGATTCTAAACTCAAAAGGACTGTGTATACCACATATCAAGTCTCTGCTACTGGTGGTTGATTAGAAGAAGATTTTCAAAAAATTTGGCCATTTTTTCCCCACACCTCTGCTCAATATGAGCCGAAACCTAATTTGGATAAAAAATCAAAATGCCCCTATATAACCACTACTTACATGAAATTTAATTAAAATGTGGCCAGTGGTTTAGGAGAAAGAGGCTCAAACACCACCTTAACGCAGGACGACGGACGAAGAGTGATAAGAAAAGCTCACCCTGACTTTCAGTCAGGTGAGCAAAAAACGAAACCGAAAACTGGGCAAAAAATTTCAAAACCGTCCATCGCAGTGCACAGTTACAGGTAACTGCTTTGGGAGTAGGCCTAACAAACAAAATAAATTCAACGAGTACTCAGCCCACCTTATGTTATTACATTTCACTGCACCGTTAGACACGCCTTCAATTTTATTCTTTGACAGAGTGGGGGGGGGGGGGGCAAAATGATTATAGGAAGGGAAAAAACATTCATCTAGTTATGAAGAATTCATCTCGGCCAATCATACACCAAAACAACCAAATCACGCCCAAGAAATCAAGTCGGGGGGGGGGGGGGGGGGGGGGGGTACTGAAATGTACCAATATGAAGTTAATCAAATATATACAGCATTTCAGTATTATTGTGACATGAGTGGAACTGTGCTATCAAACTCCACACAAGCAAACGATGTTAACAACCTATACACTTATGCTGAAGTATCAAAATTTCAACCTTTTCCCCATTATGCATCTCCGCAGTGTATAATCGATTCGTGGCTTCTCTGTGCAAACAAAGTCCTCGATGTGCTGTCAGTCGTCTTATCGGTGTAAATCTAATGTTGCAATATACTGATACCACTTTTCGGATCACTGGATGCTGTTCTGAATGTCAAGGTGATAGCTTAAAGTTACAATTTTCTTGTTTAAAAGTGTATATGTTTCTGATAATCTTACTGGGCAAAATGTAAAGGGAAAATATTGATATCTGCCGAACCCCGAAAGCCAATTTGTCACTTAAACAGATCAGCAATAATGCATGCGCTACTAATTAAGCACGAAAGTTTATGACCGTTACTGCACATGTACTGAACCCCAAAATGGGCTGTCTAGTAATATAGTAAAGGCAGGAGTGAGACCAGTAGCGTCGTAGAATCATTTTCTATGTAATTGTGGCCAGTTAATAGATAATTGTTGTAAAAACAGTACATCGCACATGTTCTGGGCACACACCCATATTTCGTATGTGGTCTGTCATCGAATGTCAGTATATACCGAAAATGCGAGACTTTCAAAGGAACTTAAAAGAGAATATTAAATTAAGATAGATCTGAGCGGCCAAGTTCAAGAGAAGCAATTCAAGTGGGAATTAATGTCCTTGCTATGGGATGAGTCGGGGGGGGGGGGGGGGGGGTGGGGGGTGGGGGGATGTTCTCGAAAAATTAATTCCAGTCTGAAGGCGTGTAAGATTGTAGGTCGTAGTCGAGGAGCTGGGGATGTCTCATGCTATAGGTTAGAGGTGGAGCCGCATCGGTGCGAAAGTAAAGGCACGTTGTAATGTAGGGGAGCCACATAGCTCATATTTAGGGTAAGAACAGTCGCGAGCCAGGTCGGTGGCCATATACGAGTGTAGGAGTAGAAGTAGAAATTCGAGTTCCTTCAGCTCACGGGCTTGGTATTTAGGTAGACGGTATTACCTTTGTAGAAGGTAAGCCATACTTAGGCAGAGTAGGCTTTGCCTGTATGGACATTATTCTGAAGGCAAGCCATATTTAGGCAGAGTAGGTTTTGCCTGATTGAACATTATTCTGAGATAAATGGAGTTCAGCATTCAACGCCTAGGTGAGACTGTTTGAGTGAAAAGCGTCCAGTTAAATGACGATACATTGGTGGGCGACCGACAGCAATGGTAGAGTGACATTCCATCACATGCTAGAGGAAAGGCATCCAAATAAAGTGACAATATGTTAGTGGCCATACGATGGCAGTGGTATAGTGATGTTCCAGTAGTATGAAAAGGCGACCAAAGGCCAAAGACATTACACTGCGCCGAGAGGACCAAACACCAGCGACAAGGAAGGAGCAACCAGTGGCAACAGAGAACGCGGGCCCGCAAAGTGACCAAAAACCTGTGTGGGTGGGGTGTAATTGATGTTTGTGTTATTCTTTGGATTTTATGTAAGTTGCAAATTACCATATTTTTCTATATGTATTAAAATTGTTTATTTCAGTGAACCCCTGATGATTTATGGTTTTTGAGGTCATTGACCCCTCTGGGACAAGGACCACCCAAACAAAACGAAACGGGCGGTTTCGTCACGGTGAGACATACTTTACGCACGGATTTAGGCGACACTCCTCGAGTTTCGGCTGAATACGCGGCGTGAATCAATTTCTCTCAGCAACGACCATGACTGGTTTCCGACACTGAATGGAGCCGAAATTTTGCACTGGAAAAGGTTGCACCGGCAAAGCTGTGGTTTTGCTCCGGCAAAGCTCTGGATAATAGGGGTCGAATACCTCATCCTATACTACTTTTGATTACTGCAGAGACTTGTGGATATCAATCACTACTAACTGTACTAACAGTAAAATCAGTCTTCACCGACGCTGAACATGATGGTTGCACAGGTATTGATTGTAACAAGACATTTTATGCCCTGAGAAATTTAATAATAATACAAAAGAATGTGTTCTTGTGGGTGATATATGAAAATAAAACCAGGATATACCTTCAAACAACGCGGAACTCCACACAATTCTGCACCGTCCCAGAGGCGTCGGTGCCGCGCACGGTTTTATTATACGTATCACCTTTATTCTCGTTCCCATTCTGCACATTTTCAAACTATTGACGGTACCCTCGCCCCTGTCTCCTGTTTCCTTTTGTTCCTGATACATATGCTGCCATTTATCAATAAGCATTCTACAATCTATGCTTGTAAATTAAGAAGAAAACTAAAAAAAACAGACTGTCATCAAGACAGAAATTCAATCCGACCCGTCCGTGTTTGGGCATGCTAATTTTCTGTTTTAAGGTCGAGCAATGCCAGATGAACTGAGCCTCGAAGGGCGATCTCTTTGACTGGTAAATGTCAATCTGTTGATGTGTATCGACTCATTTTCACTTTTTGGGCGTTTATAGCGAAACACCAGTCTCCACCGACTTCTAAAAATGTCTATTTGATCAAGCTGATTTGATCTACACCTAGTCTTTGTAAGACTGTCACCCGGGGCCCTCCTGGCCCTCACGTGAGGGCCAGGAGGGCTCCGGGTCACAGTCTTACAAATACTAATCTGCGCCGAGAGGACGACAGTCACTGACAGCACAGATAAGAACGTTGACTGAACTGAGAGTCCTCGAATCGAGTTTACAGTGTGAATTCAGTCTCGTTTGACAAATAGCACTGAGCTGGCTGGATTCCTTGTTGTATTTTGGAAAACATGTTCTGCTTGAAATTTTAATATTCCAACACCAGTGTGCACAACCTTGATCCCGGACACAACAAAAGTACCGCGTGTCAGAACTCGACTAGAAATACATGGAAGTAGGCAAGATTCTTCATTGATGTAAAACAAGGATCACATGTATGCCCATCCCTCCGGTCTTTGGAGTCAAATGGTGGTAAAACCGTCCACACTTGTCATTAATATTATTATGCCGCGTCTATATGTATGTAATCGAAAGCTCCTCCAAGTTAGGTTGAGCAGCGATGCTGAAATGGTCACAAGCAGAAGAGGATATCTCAAAGAATTCTGCGTGCAAAATATTTTTCTTTAAAAGAAGGAATATCGACATGCCCCCCCCCCCCACCCCCCCCCCCCCACCACCCCCCCCACCCCCGCCACTCGCCAGTCAGAAGGAATCACGGGGTAAGGGTCTACAAAAAAGAATTCAAATCAAATTGAGAGGCTACCTGATAAAATCAGCAAAAAAGCTTTAAACATACTATGGGCAGCCGTCAGGGATAGGGTTATGGTTGATTTGTCCGGATTGTAAGATAAATAAAATAACATGCATTTTCCTCATGGAATTAGTCAGCATTTTATGTTCGAAATGCCACCAGAATGATCTAGAAATAAAAATTTTCTCTGGGGGGGGGGGACCACCCCAAACCCCCCTGCATGCGCAGGTGCCATCGTCACGTGCGACAGACGCATAGCTCCCCCCCCCTCCCCCGCCCCCAATTTCTCCCAAGCTCTCCATACTGGAAATTCATGGCGCCGCCACTGGGAGCGGGTAATCCGACCAGTTCGGAGAAAAAAAGAGAGTTTACTAACTACTAGCACAAAGTGTTTAAAACGTATTAACGATAACCGTTGTGGTATAACAAAAAAAAAAAATATGCCAAAAGTACAGTACAGTCGCCGTGGATTGGTCGTAATCCACGCGTGGGGAGTCATGTCCACCCATGCGTTACCAGGCCTAATGAAAATCACCAGTAGCAAAATTTTAATTAATGAAGCACCGGGTTGTGCCCGGTACTTCATTAATTACATTTTTTGATGATTATTCCTATAATTAGTGTTTGAAATCTAATGTTATTGCGTCCGTGGAAATATTGCCCACCCGTGGAAAGTGACCAGTCCACGTCGGTCGTATGAAAAAAAGTCGAAATATCGACATACTTGTTCTGATTATTTTATCGTGTTACTAAAATAATAAGGCATCGGAATTACTCTTATGAAATGTCTGTTAACCCTTTACCCAACACAGACGATTTCAAAATTTATTATTTTAAATATATTGTTTTCAAATTTAAAAAAAAATTTCAACAAAACCATATCATGTGACCCCTCGTTGGAACGAGCTCGACGAGCTCGCTCCAAAGAGGGGTCACATGATATGGTTTTGTTGAAATTTTTTTAAAAATAATATTTTTTCAATTGCTGAATTTGCATATTACGCGGGCGGGTGCGGGCGATTCGTTGGGTAAAGGGTTAAAAATTTGCTATTATCTGGAATTCTGTAAGCTGAATGTTAATTACACATTTCGAATCATTCAATAGCGCGTGTCAGTAATAGTTGTGATCGCGGCAGCAAAATTTGTTTCTTCTCTCTTGTGCCGAACACCTGCATTGTATCAGTTTGTATGTCAATTTCATGTTCAGTTTAGTTGTCCGCTTTTCACGTGCGTCGTTTGGTAAACTGTATCTCTGTTGACCCTTCTCGACTTTTAACCCCTCTGTACTAAAGTTGAAATAGGGTAATTTCAAGTAAGTTTCCCATTTTGTAAATAGGATTGACCAATTCAGTCTCGTTTGACAGAGCTTGGTGTCAAACAAGAATGAATTGGTTAAAATCCTTGTCGCGTTATCAGGCGGGCGTTATAGGAAAAAGTAACAGCTTGAGATTTTGACATCAGTGTGTGCTTTGATTTTTTTTTCTGCGAACACTATGACCAGGGATCAATACTATAAAACTGTACAATTGTATTTTCTAGAACTGTATTTTCTAGTTATGACTTTAAATTAAAATGAACCATTAGCATTTTAAAATGCTAATGATTCATTGTAGTCAGTTTTTTTTAATATACTATTCCAAAAAGTAGGGAATATCCAAACTGATGTTGATATTTTCGGAAAATGCTATTGGATACGCGTGATTGGACACATCAATATGTTACCAAGTTTAGTGTGGATCATGAATGTCACCGGCCCACGAAAACGTCGCGCAGGTTTTTCGCACGAGCGCCGCGTTAATGTCTGTGGGGGACGTTTTGAAATCTTCTTTTGTACTGGACGGGCTTTTCCGGAAGTCTCGTCGTTCTTTTCTTCCTATAAACTCTTTCATCAATAGTTTCTGGTCGAAACGTAACTTTTGAGGTATTCGAAGACTGACACGTGACGAACGTTTGCGTGCCATTGGAATGTTGGAAGCTGGCAACAGACACTGCAGTGGCTCAAATTCTCAAATTACCCAATCAGTGATTAGCAGGTTGTGAAAGTGCCTCAGAAATTGGACAACAACTGCAACGAGCGACAGATGTGCGAGTCAGTGGTCAGACTGTTGGGTGGTGGATCGGTCATGGTGTGGGGACTGTGGAGGCATAACCATGACAAGCAGAACAGCATTACATGTCATCCAAGGGCGTGTCACGGGGCGGTACCACCGTGACAACATGTTAGCAGCTCATATGGTGCCATTTGCGCGACGACGTCACGGCCGTCGATTCATTTTCCAAGATGACAGTGCAAGAGCACACAGGACCGTGTCGCTCCTGGGCCGCCAGGAGCAGAACATCACTACACTGCCTTGGCCAGCACTAAGTCCAGACCTTTCACCAATCGAGCTCGTCTGGGATATGGTTGGCAGGCGCCCACGGCAACGCCAACAGCCCCCTACCAATGTCCAGGAACTCGCCGCAGCACTGCAGGAAGAATAGAACAACACCAGTCAAGCTGATATTGGACGTTTGGTGAGGAGTATGCCACGTCGGATCCGCGCTTGTCCCGCAAGTCGAGAATGATTTACAAGGTGTTGAGGTCTTGAGCTGAATGTGGTAAATTCACCATCCATGTCTTCTACAGCTCAGTGCGTGGAATGAGTGTTTGTCGGTCAACAAACTATCGCTGAAATCATTCACCAGATGTCACAGCTCAACTGTCTTTTTGATGAAAATAATATTAACTTTTGTAAAACCAAGAAGCGCTCGCAGGCGTGGTTTTGAAAAAAATCAAAACCAGTGGAATCAACGGCTAATTTCAATTATGTACTATAGCATTAGCAGACCACCCAAGTTTTAGAAATTTTATAAACGTACCTTTTTGGTAAAACCCGGTCTTGGAAATATTATTCTGGATGAAAGAAAGAAAATTGAATGTGAAAAGAAAACTAGTTTGTTTTTTTTTAAAAATCGTTAGAAAATATTTTTTCTCAAACGCCTTCTGTGCGTATTTGTCAAACAGAAATAGCAATAGCAGACGATGCAAAACGTCAAAAGCAGGGGGTGTTCAATTTAAATAATTTCTGTCAAAAGTAGGGTAGTTTTACTCGATACTTTCCGTGTAGTTGATTCGGAAAAATCCGTGTCGATTAATTAACTTTCTAATTGATCCGAAAAAAGACATCTGTTTTGTTGCGGTGTTTAAAGTATTTGAAACATTTCTAGGGGTACGAATCGTTTTTGAATTTGTTCTTTGGAAAGGGAATCTCGCCATTTCTCATTGACTAGCGATTGAAAGGCAACGTTCGATTTCTTTCAAGAGCAGGGTTTCTACTTCCGGTTTCGGAATCGGAGGAAAAACTCGATTGGATGGTATGTGATTATTGAGTTTACCACTAATTTTCAATTTCACATACGCTTTACCGAATAGGTTTGCTTCATTGCAGCCCTGTGGGCTGCTTTTGCGCGCGCTATAAATATATTTCTTCATATATCTCACTTTTATCAAATATCCCCTACTTTTTTGAATAGTTTAGGTAGAAAATATAATTCTAGAAAATACAATTGTAAAGGTGCGAAGAACGTGGCAGATTTTAAACGAAGCCATCAATAAAGGAAAACGTGAAGCCAGATTACCCTCGTTCTTCATCCAGGACAACATCGAGTTAAGCTAGCCCCATGCCAACGCAGAAGAATTCAACAATTTCTCTATCAATATTGGAAAAAACACATCAGAACAGATTCAGAAAACTAATAAGTCCTACACAGATTACATGGACAACAATGTCTCCAATAATCTTTATTTAATGCCCACAAATCCACAGAAGTCATCCGAGTAGTAAATAAAATGAAGCCAAAATTATCTAAAGACTGCGATGACATCACAACCTGTCTTCTTTAGCATACGATAACCAAAGTATTGGATCCTCTAACACATGTAATTAACAACTCTTTCCTAAACGGCAAAGTACCAGACAGGATGAAGATCGCGAAGGTGATACCCATATTTAAAGCGGGTGACGAGCACAGCTTTACAAATTACAGACCTATCAGTATACTTCCGGTATTCTCAAAAATGATGGGAAAACTCATGGAAGTGAGGCTAGCTAGTTTCCTCAATAGGTTTAATATTTTATACCCTCGCCAATATGGGTTCCGAAAGCGACATACTACTATTCATCCAGTTCTTCAGCTCCTTAAAAACATTACAATAGAAAATAGTAAACAAGAAAAAAACAGCACCTTAGCACTGTTCCTGGATTTGTCAAAGGCCTTTGACACCATAAATCACGAAATACTATTAGGTAAACTGGAAAAATATGGCATCCGAGGTGTCACCAACAATTGGTTTAGAAGTTACTTGTCCAACAGGTCTCAATATGTCACGTACGGAGAACACAAATCGAATTTAGCCAAACAGAGTTGCGGTGTACCACAGGGCTCGATTTTAGGCCCTATTCTTTTTCTTTTATATATAAATGATATTGTGGGCTCGATTTTAGGCCCTATTCTTTTTCTTTTATATATAAATGATATAAGTAACTCAACATCACTCAATCTTTTATCATTTGCCGATGACACCACTGCACACTGCCCGGGCTCCGATAATACGAGCTCCAGAAACTATTTGAATGGTGCTCTGTGAACCAGTTAATCCTGAATGCTAAGAAAACCTCGTACATCATACTTAATCCAAATAAAGGTAGGAACAATAATCTTTGTCAAGAGGTAAAAATAAATAACCAAAACATTAACAAGGTTGGGGCCACCGAAACAGAAAAATCTGTTTAATTCTTGGGAATTAGCATTGATGAACATTTATCCTACAAGGCTCACATATCCCGATTATGCTCGAAAAATAGCACGCGCAAACTATAGTCTAAACAAAGTTAAAAATATCCTCCCCCATGGAGCTCTGAAAACATTGTATTGTATGAAAACATAGCCATTTGGTATACGGAATCCAGGCATGGGGCAACTCAAGAGCTATAAAAAAACTAGCAGTCCTGCAAAAACGGTCAATACGAATAATTAATAACAAAAAGTACAATTCTCATACAGATCCCCTGTTTAAAGAAACCAAATACTCAAGGTTGATGATTTGTTTAGGCTACATGCACTACTGTTCGTGTTTGACTGGCAGAACGGCAGATTACCGGTGTCTTTCAATGATATATTTAAAATTACTGACAATCCATCTGCTAGGAGAACTAGACGGTCAGGCCTCCTATACACAGAAAAAACACTGACCCAAACTCTGGATAAATTTCCTTTATACTCCTTCCCGAAACTATGGAATGCTCTGGACGACACAACTCGAAATATTAGCGACAGAAGCATGTTTAAGAACAAGTTAACTTCCACATTCATTTCCTCGTATTCCAGTTATGTCAGCTGCAACAATCATTACTGCCCTGATTGCACTTCGTAAACTTCGTAAATTGTCAAAGTCGTGGTCCGCGTCTAAATCTGGAATCCTCGTCTTGTGCAACCTGTCGCGCTTCCTCCTTACAGTGGTGCTATGTAAAATACTATATGGATACAATTGAGAACTTGCAAATAAAAGTCTAAACAAATAAATCATAACATTCGTCATCCTACGATGATGATGCAGCTAACGTAGACACCACGCCCAAACATCATGACCAACCTCCTTGTCGCAGTCTAAACGATACGAACTTCACGATGGGACTTGTTGCCGCCTTCATGTGTTATGATATGTAGTGGAGGGAGTCCTATAGGCAGGTTGCTTCTTGCCTACCTTGAATCACCGTCTTTCAGCTGGCGAAAATGAAACACTAATACTCTAATCTCAGAAAAGTAATGATTCGATCGTCATTCTCCATCACGTGTCACATAATTGGCTCTCAGTTCATTCTTTCAGTCACAGTCTGTTTGCAATCACTCCATCTTCTTCCAGGAGGGTGGCAGGTAGACAGCCAATCTGGCTATGCCACTTCCCACGGTATACTTCTCATTACATTTGTGCAATATGTTTATTTGTAACCATTTTACATGTATGTGTACCGTGAATAAAGAATCTGAATCTGAATCTGAAGGTTTTATAGTATTGGCTCCAGTTCACGCTACAAAACAATTACCACTGTTGCTTGGATTCGAGAGAGATCGTGTGCTTTTGGGAGATCCATCTTACAGTTAATGTGCTATATTTTAGTAAGGGCAATTATTTTACATAGAAAAGGGAAAATTAGTTTACATTGAAATTCTCAAGTCTGATATTCCATTAATATAAGTTAAATATGCACAAATTATACATCACAATGAGGTTTATGATGTGTCGAACATGAAACATCTATGTAATCAACTCGCAGAGTTGACAACAGGCGCCAATGGTTCCTGGAAGTCTGCTGCCGTATTCGTGTTATAACAGATAGTCATATAATATTTCTGGAGAACAACTCGTGGCTAAATATACTCCAGACATTCAAGAACAAAGCTAGGAAATCAAAATTTTCCAAAGCGCTGCAACAGAGCTTCGAGGGAGTAACTTACAAAATCCAGCAGCTTTGTTTGTTTAGCGCGCGTTCGCGCGTGTATATTGGGGGCAGTAATTGCCCCAGAGCTTGTGGTACTGAATTTTCAGGTCGATTCAACTGACTTGGAAAACCCCCCAAACATGGAACCGTATATATACTGGATCCACCAATGGGCGGAATTCGTTATTAGGCCTACTTCTCGTTTTAATTTTTACTATTATCACAGGAGTCTGGAACTTGTCCTACAGGCCATATAAGACACCCTAGGCCTATACCCTATACAACCCCTCTTCCGAGCGAAGCGAGGACGGAGAGTAACGGGCCCTGGACTGGTCATATCGCATTCACGCCTCGCATTCCGATTCAAATCAACTTACCTCTTGTTTTTCTCTTCACACTAACTCACAAATGATTTATCTATCCCACGGCTGAAAGGTTGGATTCACAATTCTCGATTACATACTTTATTAACACGATTTTCCACCATAAAATGACGGAATTTAAGTCTGCCGCGACTCCATGTCACCAACAAGGAATTGAAAGTTAACTTGTCGACGGTTTTACTCCACGGGATCAATAAAGCGAAACGAAACGGGTTTACCGTATGAAGAAATCCCCGCGAAATTTGAATCGCTTTAACCCTTTACCTAACCTGAAAAGCAGACGACACTTGCCAAAATAATTCTTGAATTTGTAAATAACTCATTTTTTTCATTTTTTGTCTCAAAAACATAGGTTATGACCCCTCGTTGGAACGAGCTCGACGAGCTCGTTCCAACGAGGGGTCATAATCTATGTTTTTGAGACAAAAAATGAAAAAAATAATGAAAATTAATTGGCGATTTTTGAGAATAGCGCTGACCGGGTTTGGTCGTTACGTTAGGTAAAGGGTTAACGTGTCTAATGCTTGTGCAGTTTTTAAATTATTATTGAACGCCCACTATTAGCTATATTTGACTGCGGGAGCCGATAAAGTGTTCAGTGGCTCTTTTGAATCACGGAGGACAGCAGCATGTCAAGTTTGTAAGACCTTAACCTTCTGCTGACGTAATGGTAAGTGATAATAAAATATTCATACCTTTCGGAACGCAACTGAAAATCTGTTTATCTTTCCGAGTCCTATCACAGGAATCTGGAGCTAGTCCTGTGGGCCATATAAAACCCTTTAGAGGATATTATATGGCTCATGGGACAAGTTCATGACTCCTGTGGTCGTAATTGGAAAAAGATCGACCACATTTTTCCAGTAATGTCTCATAAGCTATATTTTGGCATGTTGATATTTTTGTAATTTGGCCCTAAACCAAAGCTCATGCTACGATATGACAACAGGTGTGTCGAACCTTTTGTTATAAAGACACATAGGCTATAGATATTTTGGGGCCAAATTACTGAAAATGTTCAAATCTTATCGCATTGTGTCGCCTGTTATTCCCTAACCACTTTTCGGTTTATCATATGCAAATCAACTGTGACATAACCTTTTTTTCAAGTTATGCCCCCACCCCACCCCACCCCCTCCCAAAAAACCCTCCCAAAATCAAGACCACGTGATTTTATTGTGATTTATTTATAGAAAATAACTTAAATAAGTGCACAAAACTGTAATATACCACAACACATAAGGGGCGTAGCCAGGATTCTATAATTGTGGGGGGGGGGGGCGCTAGCCAGTTTTTTGGGGGGAGGGGGGCATACCATGATATTTGTAAAGTTGTTGTGGGGTTTCGGGGGGGGGGGCTTGCCTAGTCCAAGCTAGGACCCTCCCGTCCTTTCCCCCTCCTCCCATTTCCCTTCATGGAAGTGGAAGGAGGTGTGACGACCGGAGGGCCCAACTTAGGACAAGGAAGTGGCAGACGGGGTTGACGACCAGAGGGTCCTAGTTTGGACATGGCCTCCCTCGAGAAGGGTCACACACTGATGGGGTCGGATGGGGGCCGCCCTTGGAAATTTTGAAAAATTCGATGGACTAAGGCCGATTCTAGAGCCCCACCCGCACAGGGATGGCGCAAAAAGTGTGTGTGTGGGGGGGGGGGGGGGTAGCGGGGACTCCCCCCTTTTTTTAGGGTGGTCCCCCATCCCACCGGGGACATTTGGTAAGTTGGTCGCGGAGGGCTTCTCACTGCAAGCTTGGTTAATGTTTTCACATATTTATATGATTACATTAATTATAGGGCCGATAATGATAAACCTTTTTTATTTCAATACTGTAAATAAAATTGATGTCAAATCAAACGCAGCAATTTCAACAAATGCATAAATCAGTTTTAAAGTTCTCTCAGGTCCGTGTCCAATTCCGACTTATTCGACAAGTTAACTTTCACTTCCTTGTTGGTGACATGGAGTCACAACAGATTTAAATTCAGTCATTGTTTTAGGACAATCGTGTAATGAAGTATGCAATCCAGAATTCTGAATCCAACCTTTCAGCCGTTAACCCTTTACCCAACGCAACGGCCAAAACCGGCCAGCGTTATTCTCAAAAATCGCCAATTAATTTTCATTATTTTTTCATTTTTTGTCTCAAAAACATAGGTTATGACCCCTCGTTGGAACGAGCTCGTCAAGCTCGTTCCAACGAGGGGTCATAACCTATGTTTTTGAGACAAAAAATGAAAAAAATTAGTTATTCAAGAATTGTTTTTGCTAGTGTCGTCTGCTTTTCAGGTTAGGTAAAGGGTTAAATAAATAAATCTTTTGTGAGTAAGTGTGAAGAGAAAAACAAGAGATAAGTTGATTTGAATCGGAATGCGAGTGTGATATATGACCAGTCCAGGGCCCGTTGCACTCCTTCCTCGCCTGTGGCTCAGTTGGTAGAGGTGCAGGCTGCAAGCCGAGAGGTCCTCGGTTCGAATCCCACCTGCGGCAACCGCGTTGTGTCCTTGGGCAGGACACTTCACCCCGATTGCCTACATGGGGGCACGATGACGCTGTGTACTGAGGCGTACTGCACGTCGATGGTGCGCATGTTTTCAACCAATCTAACCCTGCCTGTGCTGCTGTGCAGAGTTCAGAGTTACGATGTTGGAGAACTGACAGCTGCTCGTCGTTGCTCGGTGGTTCTCTCCGGGTACTCTGGCTTCCTCCACCCGTAAAACTGTCACGGTCACGATTAGCCATTGTGCATAAGTATGTGACCTTAAAAACCAATAAATAAATAAATCCTTCCTCGCTTCGTTCGGAAGAAGGGTGGTATGGGGCCTAGGGAGTCTTATATGGCCTTTAGGACAAATTCCAGACTCCTGTGCTATTATATTACTTTTACTGTTTCTTTGTTGCGCAAGCATAATGAAGTGGGATAACCATTTCTGAATTTTAAGCGTCCTTCAGTTTTTTGCAACCATGTCTGCAATATATTCCGTCCGGAAATCCCACCGAAATTTTAGCGAAAGAAACGCGGTGTCACTTGGGTCGCTTCCTTTTACCAAGTCACGATACTCTCGTAAAATGTAGCATTTCGAAGAAGTACAGATAAAAAAAAACGCAATCAGTTTGATGCAATAACTTGGCTATTTCGCCAAAAATGCAAATTGAAGTATTCTGCGACGTAACCCCCGTTGTCCCGGTTGGCGATGTATATTTTAGAGGTTTTTTTCTAATATTGAACATATGGTTTCAATTTCCACCCCGTATTCACCTTTATATCTCTAAATAACGTTTATGAGGAATCATAATCAAATTTCAGGAATGAGACTTGGAACTGGACCAATTAATTAAATAGCAAATACAACTTCGGGGGAACTTTGATTATGAAAATCCGATTTTCATAATTAGGAAACCTTTTCCTTGATTACGTCAAGAAATTAAATCTTTGCGGGAAACAGATTGATAGATACTCCATTGGAAAAAGTCTCTAACTTCATTACAAATGTTGTCGACCCAGTTCAGATAGAGACCTTTAAGGGGCAATATAAGTAATGAAATTTTGTTTATTTTGAAAATTCTCACCTCTGATATTCCATAAATTCAAACTAAATATACACAAATTGTACATCAAAATGAAGATTGAGACGTATAGAACACGAAACACGTGTGTAATCAACTCATAGAGTCGACCGTAGGCACCACTGGTTCCTGGAAGTCTGCTACCGTATTCGTACCAGAACTGATCATTTAATAATATTTCACAAGAACAACTTGTGGCCAAATGTGCTTTACATACCCAAGAACAAAGCTAGGGAATCAAAATTCTTCAAAACACAGCGACAGGGCTGCATGGGGGAAATTCCAAAACCTTCGCTTTTGTTTACATATGAATGTACTTTCGATTTCCGGCCGACGTCATCAGACGGAAAAAGGATTCGATATACAACGCCATCTAAAATCAAATAATAAGAAAGATCGCCTTAATACAGTGTACTATTATTATATAGAGACTGCACAGTTGCCATATTCAATGCAAGGTATCGTGACACCTGTTGAAATTTCTTGGAATTACGATTTTGTTTTTCGATAGAAATTCGTGGTATCGAGTGATTTGCGCATGTCTGTCGAGCATGGAAACCATCTTCAATAAAAAAAAAATGCAGACAGTGTTGTCCTTTACCAAAATGCAGTCCTATCGCTGCCCCGAAAGTGTTTTGAATGCCAAGCTTTGTTATTGAATATCTGAAGCACATTTGGCCACGAGTTGTTCACGCGAAATATTATTTTATTATCGGTTCTGTTACGAATACGATAGCAGACTTCCAGGAATCAGTGGTACCTGCTGGCAACTCTATGAGTTTATTACATACGTGTTTCGTGTTCTATACATCTCAACCTTCATTTTGATGTATAATTTGTGTATATTTAATCTGAATTTAAGAAATATCAGAGGTGAGAATTTCAAAATAAACAAAATTCCATTACTTATATAGCACCTTAATGACATGCAACTTGATTTCAAATTACGTATTTCCGCATTGGAAGTACTTTGTAAACCCATTTTTGTTATGATACATCAACCCTTGATTATATAAGATGAGGTGTCTACGTGAATATATCACCCAAATTGTCTGTAGAACATTTAAGGTTCTATATGAGTAACAGGAAATATAGCTTGAAAATAGATGACATGTTATTTTCGATGTCGTCAAAAATCTGAAGTGTTTTCATTTTGTGTTGTTCAAGGTTGTGAAAAATTATACATAAATACGGATTGAGAACGAAAAAAGAACCAAATTATGACATTGCTTAGAATTTTGATATCGAAAATAACCCGTCACCCATTTTCAAGTTAACTTCCCATTACTTATATAGCACCTTGAGGTGCTATATAAGTAGGGGAAATTGGTTACTTAGACATTTCCACCTCTGATATTCCTTAACTTCAAATTAAATATACATAAATTATACACCAAAATGAAGGCGGTGATGTATAGAATACGCAAAAGATATGTAGTGAACTCACAACTCACAGAGTTGAGAGCACGCACCAATGGTTCCTGGAAGTCTTGCTTCCGTATTCGTACCAGAACTGATAACAAAATAATATTTCAGGCAAACAACTCGTGGCCAAATGTGCTTGAGGTATGATATCCAAGAAGCTAGGACATCAACATTCTTCAAAACGCAGCGACAGAGCTCCGTGGGTGTAAATTCCAAAACGGTCGGCTCTGTTTACATAGTCGGTCTCTTTCGATTGTCGGTCAAGGTCATCGACCCAAAAAACATCAATACACAATGCCGTCGAAAATCAAATAATGGAGTCATTTCCACCCATGCGTTTACCAGGCCTAATGAAAATCACCAGTAGCAATATTTTAATTAATGAAGCACCGGGTTGTGTCCGGTCAATGGCGGATACAGAGGATGGCGGTGGGGCGGTCGCCCCCCCCCCCCCCCCTTTAGCTCGTGTTTGTCTCCCATGTAGGGCGTAGCCAGGATTTTCATTTGGGGACAATACATGAATTGAAGTAAAAACATACAGCGACATTTATTTCCTCCATCACCATTCGCTATGGAAAACAAATATACCGTTGAAATTATGCAAAATATATCTACTGGTCGCCTCCATTTATAGCGTCACCGACACAGCATGATTTTGTGGTGTTACATGCCCCTAGCCTCAGGTACCCCATGGCTATGTCAATTATGGGTCAGGATCTTAATTGGCATAGTCATGGCGTACCATGACTGCTGAAAACTTTCAAACGCTGGCAGATCGCAATGTTCTCCTGAGGTTAAGTCGGTTATGACTGTAAACAATATGTCCAAAATACAATATTATGGTAAACGGATCTGAAGAGCATATTTCAAATTTTCTAATTCTGTCTTGAACGTATGACAGAATTTGAAATTCTGAAACATGCTGTTTAAAAAGTGTTAATTAGCCGTTCAAAAATTCAAGAGGATTTCCACCCTAGAAGCCACCAGAATGCCCCATTTGGTCGCTCATTTCCAAAAAATTTCTGGGGGAGAACCCTCCCCCCCCCAGACCCCCCTACAAAAGCTCGTGCCTTCGGCATCTGCACGATCGCCCCCCCCCCCCCCCCCCCTTGAGAATTCCTGTATCCGCCACTGTGTCCGGTGCTTCATTAATTACATTTTTAATGATTATTCCTGTAATTAGTGTTTAGAATCTAATATTATTGCGTCCGTGGAGATATTGCCCATCCCTGGAAAGTGACCAATTCACGTCGGTCGTACTGTATGGCTGGATTTAAAAAAAGTCGAAATATCGACATACTTGGTCTGATTATTTTATCGTGTTACTAATAAGGCATCGGAATTACTTTTATGAAATGTCTGTTAAAAATTTGTTGTTATTTGGAATTCAGTAAGCTGAATGTTAATGACACAATCATTTCGAATCATTCAATAGCGCGTGTCAGTATCTGTGTGATCCCATCAGCAAAATTTGTTTGTTCTCGCTTGTGCCGAACACCTGCATTGTATCAATTTGTATGTCAATTTCATGTTCAGTTTAGTTGTCCGCTTTTCACGTGCGTCGTTTGGTAAACTGTATCTCTGTTGACCCTTCTCGACTTTTAATCCCTCTGTACTAAAGTTGAAATAGGGTAATTTCAAATAGCATTTCCCATTTTGCAAATAGGATTGACCAATTCAGTCTCGTTTGACAGAGCTAGGTGTCAAAGTCAAAAAAGAATGAATTAGTTGAACTCCTTGTCGCGTTATCAGGCGGGCGTTATAGGAAAAAGTAACAGCTTGAAATTTTGAGATTTTGACATCAGTGTGTTTTGATTTTTTTTTCTTTCTGCGAACACAATGACCAGGGACCAATACTATAAAACTGTATTTTCTAGAACTGTTTTTTCTAGTTATGACTTTAAATGGATTAAAATGAACCATTAGCATTTTTAAAGATCTCACAATTTGTTATCGAGTGATTTACGCATGTCTATCGAACATCGAATTCATCTTCGATAAAAAATGCAGACAATGTTGTCCTTTTCCCGAAAGCAGCCCTATCACTGCATCCTAAAGTGTTTTGAATGCCTAGCTTTGTTCTTGGATATGAGAAGCACATTTGGCCGCAAGTTGTTCTCATGAAATATTTTTGTATTATCAGTTCTGGTACGAATACGGTAGCAGACTTTCTGGAACCAGTTGTGCCTGCTGTCAACTCTAGGAGTTGATTTCATATATTTTTCGTGTTCTATATCTCCAACCTTCATTTTGATGTATAATTTGTGTATATTTAATTTGAATTTAAGGAATATTAGTGGTGGAAATCTCAAAATAAACAAAATTCCGTTACTTATATAGCACCTTAAGGTGCTAAATATGTAACAAGAAATATAGCTTGAAAATAGATGACATGTTATTTCGATGTCGTTAAAAATCAGAAAAATTTTCATTTTGTGTTGTTCAAGGTTGTGAAAAATTGTACATAAATACGGATTGAAAACGAAAAAAGAGCCAAATTATGACATTGCTTAGATGATATCGGAAATAACCCGTCACCAGTTTTCAAGTTAACATCCTATTACTTGTATAGCACCTTAATGAAGATTGTGATGTGTAGAACACGCAAAGCATATGTAGTCATCTCACAAATCATAGTTGACAGCAGGCACCAATGGTTCCTGGAAGTCTGCTTCTGTATTCGTACCAGAACTGATAACAAAATACTATTTCAGACAAACATTTCGTGGCCAAATGTGCTTCTGGTATCCAAGAAACTAGGACATCAACATTCTTCAAAACGCAGTGACAGAGCTGCGTGGGGGTAAATTCCAAAACTGTCAGCTTTGTTTACATTGCCGGTCTATTTCGATTGTCGGTCAAGGTCATCGGACCGAAAAAGCATCAATATACAATGACGTCTAAAATCAAATAAAGAGAAAGATCGCCTCGATACTGTATACTATTATTATGAGGAGACTCCACAGGTTCCGTATTACTTGCAAGGTATTATGACACTTGTTGAAATTTCTTAGAATTCGATTTTGTTTTTGGATGGAAATTCATGGCAACGAGTGATTTGCACATGTCCGTCGAACACGGAATTTATCTTCAATTAAAAATGCAGACACTGTTGTCTTTTTTCCAAATGCAATCCCATCGCTGCATTCTAAAGTGTCTTGAATGCCCAGCTTTGCTCTTGGATATCTGAATCACATTTGGATACGAGTTGTTCTCTGTAATTATTAGTTTATTATCAGTTCTGGTACGAATACGGTAGCAGGCTTTCAGAAACCACTCATGCCTGCTTTCAATTATATGCGTTGATGTCACATATTTTTCGTGTTCTGTACGTCCCAACCTTCATTTTGATGTATAAGTTGTGTATATTTAATTTGAATTTATGGAATTTCAGAGGTGGAAATGACAAACGTGAACAAATTTCCCTTACTTATATAGCACCTCAAGGGGACATCCATCGTAACTTTGGTCAAATTTTCATCAGTTTTCTCCAAAGTCCAAAACAACGCCAGAACTGAATACCATCAATAAATTAGAAAATCATCTTTTAGAATGAAACAGATCATGACCATATTGTCCGTTGAACTGTTGCCATTTCACAGAAAGCATTGCCCGGAAGTCTGCTATGGCATAAGTAAGAGACCAGATTTTGTGCAATAAAATGCCTTAAATTTACTGAATAGTGTTATATTCTGCAACCATTCTAGACTTCTAGTACAGACTTGGAGAAGTTTTTTTTCTCATTTTTGCAAATTTTGACTAATTTTAATTTTGGGTGTCTAAATTTCTCAAGCGCAGCCATTTGTCTTGCGTTTATTTACCTTTTATGAAGTTCATCGAGGGTTAAATCCACACAATTCGTGTATGGAGTTACGAGAGTGCATCAATGTAAAATGAAGAATGTCAGCTTTTGCCTGTCTGAAGTGATCATACCCCCACAGTTCTGTGCCATTTTACATGCGATTTGTGTCAAATTGGTTAAAATGTCGATATTGATACGCCCAAAAGGGAAAACTTCCAAACTTCCTCATTTGGTATTATCTGTGACCATTTCTGGTGTCATTTCTGGTGTAGCATGGGCAATGACAGCCGCCAAGTATGACCAAAACGACAAAAATGACATGGACTGCATGCAGGGGACTTACATCAATCGGCTTCGTTCAGTTAGAAGGCATGGATTTTAATTCCTTTCTGCACATGGTTTGCTATGCTTCATTTGTTTTGAAACTATCGCCCTTCTGTAGTTGCAGTTGGAGAGGCCTGACTGTTGCTGACCCGTGAGATTTAAGAACATTAACATTAACAACTGGTCTGCTTACCGATATTAATTTCATAGGCAGTGAATTACAGGCCTGGACAATATCGCAATTATGGTGGTTATTAAATTCATCTATCTAAAAACTTCTGAAACGTTGGTGCCAATAACGATCAAAATCGACATGGGGTACCTTTTCAAGTATTTTCGAAGGAAGATATTAACCCCCGTAGCCCTGAATCCTGTCCAATATACTTGAACGTATTTTAAACTAATTCCTTACAAGTGAATCACCAGTCACAATGCTTTGAGGTGTGGCCTTCACCTCATTTTTTGTGAGAGAGATTTGACACACACACACATTAGCTGCAAACAACAAACAAGACCCGAGGGCCCAAATTGCAACAAGGCGTCCAAACGGTCTGAAACACACCGCTCAAGAGTATTCGAGGAGTGCTAGAATCGAGAGCGTGCAACGCATCCGTTTGGAATGCAGCCTACTTTCATTTTCGATTTGAGTGTCGTTTGGTGCTTTGTGCTCGCACTTTACAACAGCGTTCTTCCGTTAAAATGTCACCATGTACGACGTTTTCTATAACTGAAAGACCTAACCAATAAGTTTCAAAAGGATAAAACTGTTTTAGTTTAATTGTCTGAGAATGCTCCAGAGAACACTATTTACAACGTAAGTTTTAAAAAATTTTCTCAACTTCGGGAGGGGTATCCCCTCCCGAAGTTGAGAACATTTTTAAAACTTACGCGCGGCGGGCAATACCCAACTGTACCCCCCCCCCCCCCCCCCCCACACTTCCGTAACTCTGGCGCCGCCACTGCACATTAACCGCTCTCTTCCCCCATTGCTTACAACGTATTTTGTTGACATATTTAAACCTCGCGACCTATGATCTTGCATAGATTAAAAGCCAAGATGGCGGTTTCGAAATAGGTTTATTCACGCCCGCGAATGCACTGCTGGATTAGTGAAAAAAAAACATCGAACGATTTTGGCTCCCGCCCAGGGATGTAGCTAGATGGCCTTTGTTTGGGGTTGGCCCCAGTGGCGTGGGGTGGTGGAGAGTTCCCCCAGCTACTAATTGTATCCCCTTGACTGTCAAACATGCAACATTTAAAGAAACCATTTGTCCCCCTCTACCTGAATGAGAATTATCCACCCGCTACCTGTGAATTTCCAACTGCTGAAGAAATCCAAATGCACTCTCCTCTTGTGTTCGAAATATATGCGAATGCACTGCTGGATTAGTGAAAAAAAAACATCGAACGATTTTGGCTCCCGCCCAGGGATGTAGCTAGATGGCCTTTGTTTGGGGTTGGCCCCAGTGGCGTGGGGTGGTGGAGAGTTCCCCCAGCTACTAATTGTATCCCCTTGACTGTCAAACATGCAACATTTAAAGAAACCATTTGTCCCCCTCTACCTGAATGAGAATTATCCACCCGCTACCTGTGAATTTCCAACTGCTGAAGAAATCCAAATGCACTCTCCTCTTGTGTTCGAAATATATTGTCTTTTGACTCTCCACGAAATTTGGTTTAGACATCAGTAAATTTCTCTCTAGAAACGGTAACAAAAACATAAATTGTCACGAATTCTATAACCATGGGGGAATGGAATTTCAAACTGTTGATGGTTTGAGACTTTAAATTTCTAACTATTGAAATAGTGAAGTCCTGACCGGGTTGGGTGAGGGTGAAACCCTCCACCTACCCTAGCTTCCTTATCGCCATGACCCTGCTCGCAGACAGACATTCACACATATCTTCCACTTGTTATGTCTTAACAGTGTACCAAATATCAAAGTTCAGTTTGAACTTCAAAGCATCTACTATTAACGAGTGACAGAAAAAGTGCGTCTAAAATACAACAAAAGTGCCCGCCAATCGTCTATCTTAGATTCTGCTATTAACGAGTGACAGAAAAAGTGCGTCTAAAATACAACAAAAGTGCCCACCAATCGTCTATCTTAGAATTCTGGGCAATTTATATCCCCGATGCACTGCTGAAATAGTGGGAAGGGGGGGGGGGGCGGTGGCTCAGTTGGTAGAGGTGCAGGCTGCAAGCCGAGAGGTCCTCGGTTCGAATCCCACCTGCGGCAACCGCGTTGTGTCCTTGGGCAAGACACTTCACCCCGATTGCCTACATGGGGGCACGATGACGCTGTGTACTGAGGCGTACTGCACGTCGATGGTGCGCATGTCTTCAACCAATCTAACCCTACTTGTGCTGCGGTGCAGAGTTCAGAGTTACGATGTTGGGGAGCTGACAGCTGCTCGTCGTTGCTCGGTGGTTCTCTCCGGGTACTCCGGCTTCCTCCACCCGTAAAACTGTCACGGTCACGATTAGCCATTGTGCATAAGTATGTGACCTTAAACACCAATAAATAAATAAATAATGCTGAAATGGTGAAAAGGGTATTGGACTGTTCAGGTTGTTGAAGCTCGGGCTCCAAAATTAACACGCGTCTTCTAAAAACAAATATCAAATTCTGTATCAAAGCGCCTACTATCAACGAGTGATAAGGGGAAATGTACCTCTAAAATATAATTGAAATGGCCGCGATACGGCCATCTTGAATTTCCTCATCCCCAAAGATACACATACATCTTCCTCTTATTATGTCTGAATGATGTCTCAAATATCAGAGTTCAATCACAAAGCATCGAAGATCAATGGGTGGTAAAGGGAAAGTACTTCAAGATAATAAAGCGCAAATGGCAGCCATTCTGGGCCTTTCGACAATTTTTAAATGTTTCCGTCTTCAAAGATGGCAAAGATGCACATTCATTTTTCTGTTGTTGACTCTGAACAATGTCTCAAATGTCAAAGTTCAATCTCAAAGCACCCCCGTCCAACGAGTGATAACGGATAAAGTGCCTCTAAAATACAACAAAAATGGCCACCAATCCGTCCCCAAAATACACATGCATGTACCCCTTGCTATATGAATGAATTTGTGAATAACTCATTTTTTTCATTTCTCGTCTCAAAAACGTAGGTTTTGACACCTCATTGGAACGAGCTCACCGAGATCGTTCCAACGAGGATCATAACGTATGTTTTTGATACAAAAAATGAAAAAATAATGATAATTAATTGGCCATTTTTGAGAATAGCGCTGGCCGGTTTTGACCGTTACGTTGGGTAAAAGGTTAAATATCAAAGTTCCGTCCCAAAGTACTAAAAGTCCTAAAAGTATTTTTATACAGAGAAATGCGCCGACTATTAGACAAAAAAAGCTTCTGGTGGAATCAAGAGTTCGTTTCGGACGTTTTTGGTACTTGTCGGGTCTATTCGGGTAATTCTACGAATTAAACGAGGATTTTGGTAATTAGATACACTCCTATTCAATCGAACACCCATTTTAGAGACCCCTTGGTCCTATTGTGGACCATTAGGTCACATAGCAAACACGTGCCTCCATAGAAAGATGGTGCCCTTCTTAATACAAAATGGACATAAATACGTGTTAACCTAACAACACGCGCCGCACATGCGCACGCACGTCACGACATGGCCGCTCCCATGGGTTACCACGACAACCACATGATACCCATCATCACATAATACCCATAATCCAACGTTTTGGCTCAGTGAGTGGTACGGGATAGGTGTAATTGCACGATCTCGGTAGGTGGGTTTTTGCTATATATCTTGCCCCCTGCATGGGTTGCGATACGTGAGTGGAGCTACTGATCCTAACCATCTTCTTATGTAAACCTATTCACGAGCTAGGGAGTAGAGACGGGCAAAAAAACTGAAAAACCGAACCGATACTGATATCATGGGGATACCGAAAAACCGAACCGAACCAGTCGTTGAATACCGAAAACGTCTAAAATCTGCATTTTCAAATTTTCCTACATTCGCTATTTGTAAGTCCCTGTTGAGGCTTGGTAACAGAAGAAAGGTTCTGAAACAGGCCTAAGTTAGGGTGGATGCAATGTCATCATGTCCACCAGGACTGTACACAACTAACTCAGTACAACTTGAGCAACCATTTTATTAACAGATCAAAAAGGATTCTGAAATACAAAAAAATACATAATTTTACAAATTACATCGAATACCAACACTCATTACTGCTGGAAGAAAGAACTTCATTATCATCTTTATAATAGTCAAAATAATAATATCACGATACCCTAGTACAATAATATCACACTTCACTTTCATTTCATTCACACTTCAGCTTCACTTAATATCAGTCATGTTTGTAATCGGTTTGATCACAAAAAGGTAAACAGTGTTGATGTGCTTCAACCACATTTCCGATCATTGACCACTTTCAAGTTTCACAGGTATCTGATAATTTAACCAGACACCGGCAGGGCTTGAACCCAGTCAGTGGCAGTTTTATAAATCACAGAATCCTCATTAAAAAAAATATGTAAATATATTTGAATCATTCATGAATAAAAAAATAAACAACAATGCACATCAATACTGTAGCCCCCTTAATATATATGTATATAAACAACTTACTCCAGTATAACTAGAACCTACCAGATTGTGGAATGGATCCAACACAAACTGCGATGCTTCCAGACCAGACAACACCGTACCAATCAATCCATTCAATCTGTGCTGTGCATGTTAGCTGTAAAAATATATACCCATAACCAATTGTGCAATTTGTTTTAAGTAAACGAAGTTAAATTAATGTGATTCTAAACTGAAGATTGTAGTTTGAGTGGACAAATCTGACTTGACCTGCATTTTATTTTGATACACCAACACAACAAATTTTATTTGATTCTGTCAATTATTACAGCTCAAGTTATTGGTTGAAAACTAAAAAAAAGGAGTTTTCAAAGTTGAAAAAGTGTGACACTGGAATCACCTACCAGGACTACATGCAGGCTCGAATGGAAGTTATGGAATTGAATTCCGCCAATAAGTCATATCGATTGACCAATACTTACAGTGCTCAAAGTATAAAATATTCGTCCAATTATTGAAAAAATCCGATAAGGTGCTTTATGTATAAAAGTATTTTTCATGTGCCAAATGCTATGTTTTGGATCCTGAATAAACTCATGTTGTGTCAGAAACCTACCTTGTATTATTTTTTTTTTGATGGTGAGTTGACCCGTGCCGACTTGACCCGGTGGCGAGTTCCCAAAAATTTGATGCTCGATTGTGCCTTGTCGGTGTTGCCATACTTCACTTTCGTTGAGAATTTCTATGCAACGACTGATAAAATAATTTTCTAGAGAAAAATTTCATGTTCACACTTCTGTCATATTTTATTTGTGATTAGGAGGTCTAGTGGGGTGGGTAGAAAGAAAAAATATTATTTTTCGCACTTTGAACAAGCGACTTACCAACGCATGTGACTTTCCGGCGACAACAACTTCGATCAACAAATACTTGCAGGCATGAGTCTAACAGCCCACATATTATTCGAAATTATCGATGATCTTTGTGGATTGCAAACAAATTTAATGAAATACATCATTTACAATGATTCGCAATGTAAATCACACCAGATCGCAAAATTAGGAGCATTATTTCTGGAACTCACCGAAACCAGACCGAAACGGGACCGAATGACAGACCAATAAAGTTAACCATCAATATTACATGACGAACAATAGTTCCCCCGATTTGCGATTAAAAGAAGTGAAAAAGCAACCAGTTTACGAATATTTCAACAACGAAAGAATGCAACATGGTTTTCTAATTCCACTATATGTCACCGTTTGTAAATTAAAGAAAATTGAAATTTTTGTTCTCTATTGGTAATTTTGGTGCATGAATACAAACTAATGGCAAGGTCGATCCATGTAAACAAATGTATTGCTTCAGTTGGTGAGGGAAGAAGATTTACATAGAACAGACAATCAATGCAATTTGCCTCTATTAGTCTGCTTCCTTTGAAATGTATCGACAATCAGAATTTCAGCAGTGGCATTGTCATGAGAATTTACGGGACATATGGCGAGATCTTTTGTCGCAATGTTGCCCACAACCTTCAGTGTTTTGAATTTCCCACCGTAAACATGGCGGACACTTTTGAGACTGAAACGACCCAGGTTGACAACGTGCTTAGTCCTATCTTCGATGTGTTTTATTAAAAATTAAGACTCAACTGCTGCAGTACATTATTGATAGTTCACGTTGGTTGTTCATTGGAAGGTGAGGCGTCTCGCTATTTTTTGAAATCCTGCCCACGCCATTTCCGACTTTTTGACAGTACACATTTTCTAATGTCTCCAAATGACTCGTAAATTTGTTAAATGCATATTTTCCGGGTCCCATCACGTTCTATGTGACATGACCATTCCCCCCCCCCCCCCAACCCTGGTATCCAAGGGCAAAGCTGTTTCGTTGCCAAGTTATTGTTCAATGAAATGTTCACATTTTTCTGTGTTTCTGGCTTCCATGTTGGCAGCCATGACTTTAGAATCACCGTAAGTTGATCACGGATACCGAAACAACGAAAATACGAGATATGAATGGAACAATGTTGAAAACGACAACTCCACAAATCGGAACTGAATTCGAGATAATTATACAAGGCAGAATATATACTAACCAAAAGAAACCAAGAAAATACTAGAAACTGTGAAATAAATGTGGAGTTATATCAAATATTGCAATCAGCATTCAAAGATGGCCAGCATAACAACAGATCAACCTTTCTTCTCACGTGACCACTCAAACCCGCCAAAAACTATGGAAGCCTGTGACGCAACCTAGAAAACCAACCAACACTTATTTCAAGTACCAAAAGGGGCTCAGTAATGACAACAATAAAAACACAATCATATTCTGATCCTTCTGAAAGAAATATAAAAACACATCTGCTACAGTTCATTTTCATGAAAGAATTGACTGATTTATTTTCGTTTCAGTTTTGTTAACCCTCAACGGACTAGGCAACAGTCCTGAATTGAGTGAATTCCCACTACACTACAACCTCTACATGTCCAGTTGCTTGGCAGTGGTTTCTTGGCAAGACCTAACTAGAAATCGCTGCCCAGGAGTTTTGTCTACTGCCATCAGGCCTTCCTAAAATGGCATGGACAGGTCACATGTTCTGAAATAGGTCTTTAAACATTAATGTGCGTTTAGAACAGGTCACAAAATTACTATGGATATGATTCTGGGCGTAAAAGAATGTCACTGTTTTGCTCATTGGCAGTGTCATTTATAGCGTTATGGTAGAATGATACTACTACAACTTATTCTGTTTTTCCCTATGTGAATTCCTCGTTGGTACTATCAGCAAATCTCAGTCAAGTCAGATACCAAATACTGAACCGATACCGAGGTATCCCTCCCTAAAATTATCGAAACCGATACCGAACTCAAAATTCCAATACCACCTATCTCTACTGGGGAGACAACCAAAGTTCAAAGTCGTCGAATTGGGCCTTTAGTATGTATTACTGTATGTTTGTTGTACTACATATTATTGTAACAAGTATTCCATTTTGTATACACAAATCGTAATTTGTTCCAATAAATAGTTTTTTTAAACTAAAATAAAGAAAATATCTATTAAGGGCCTATATAAGTAATGAAATTTCGTTTATTTTGAAAATTCTCACCTCCGATATTCCTTCAATTCAAATTAAATATACACAAAATGTGCATCAAAATGAAGGTTGGGATGTATAGAACACGAAACACACGAGTAATCAACTCATAGAGTCGACTGTAGGCACCACCGGTTCCTGGAAGTCTGCTGCCGTATTCGCATCAGAACTGATAATTTAATAATATTTCACGAAAACAACTTGTGGCCAAATGTGCTTTACATATCCAAGAACAAAGCTAGGGGATCAAAATTCTTCAAAACACGGCGACAGAGCTGCATTGGGAAAAATTCCAACGCCTTTGCTTTTGTTTACGTATGGGTATACTTTCGATTTCCGGTCGACGTCATCGGACAGAAAAAGCATATAAAAACAACGCCGTCTAAAATCAAATAATGAAAAAGATCGCCTTCATACAGTATACTGTTATTAGATAGAGACTGCACAGTTGCCATATTCAATGCAAGATATCATGATACCTGTTGAAATTTCTTAGAATTACGATTTTGTTTTTTGATGGAAATTCGTAGTAACGAGTGATTTGCGCATGTCTGTCGAGCATGGACACCATCGTCAATAAAAAATGCAGACAGTGTTGTCCTTTTCCAAAATGCGAACCTATCGATGTAAGTAGTATGTCTCGTATGTTTCATGTGGAGGTTGCCGGATCTCATTGCCGGATCTCATGTGACGTCATGTCACGTGACGTAGTGGCGCCATGCTGTGTTGTCATGGTAACCTACGTGAGCGGCCATGTTGTGCCGTCATCTCCATAGTGATACGTGGTGTGAGTGCGCATGCGCAGCGCGTGTTGTTAGGGTGATACGAGCTTCCGTCGTCCATTTTGTATACTGGAAGCCGCCATCTTGGGTTCTATGCTATGTTACCTAAGGCCTACAATAGGATAGGGGTATGTTCGGTGGGTATGTTCGATTGAATCGGAGTAAATCTGATTACCACAAACAACCCGACAATCCCCCAAATCACCAAAATCCACCCAAAATCACCGAAATTGACTTTATTTCCCCAATTTATCAGCTTAGCACGTAGTGCTATAGTACTAAGGGGTACAAGGGGGTGCATTCGATTGAACAGGAGTAATGTTCTGGATTAGAATTCTCCCAGAATCCCTTTTTGGATCCTTATCCCATGACGTTTTTCCCCTATTAAGAATAGCACGTAGTGCTATAGGACAAATGTATCCAGAATTCTCTGCTTCTATCTATATATGCAATAGTTTACGTCTACCTAGACATGTTCCTTTATTCTAGAGTATACTCCAGTAGCGTAGAAGAGCGTATTAATTGGAACAGCTTTACTTATTATTACTATATTTAGCAATTTCTGGTCTATTCTTGTTAGTTCTGACCCTATTCCGTGTACTCTTGTTGTTTCATATATCTAGATCATTTATATAAATTATAACCAACCAATCAGATTGCTTGATTTCCCATAATGCAGTTATCTCCCCTCTGTATAATAAAAGCCTATATCCAATGGCCATATCCCATGGAATCCCATTTTTGCAAAACACCTGTGGCTATGGAATCCCTTTTTATCGTATGAGGCCATGAGGGCTATGTAAAAGCCCTGAATGAGTCCTCATTTATTATCCCTCATAGCCTCATTGAATTTTGAGGTTATGAGGACCATTAAAAATCCCTCAATGAGGTATAATTTACTACGACTCTTATCCTCATATCAGTATTTAACAGGTATATCCTATGGAATCCCATTTTGGAAAACGCCTGTGACTGTGGAATCCCTTTTTGTCGTATGAGGCCATGAGGGCTATGTAAAAACCCTCAATGAGTCCTCATTTATTATCCCTCATAGCCTCATTAAATTTTGAGGTTATGAGGACCATCAAAAATCCCTCAATGAGGTATAATTTACTACGACTCTTATCCTCATTTCAGTATTTAACAGGTATATCCTATGGAATCCCATTTTGGAAAACGCCTGTGACTGTGGAATCCCTTTTTTGTCGTATGAGGCCATGAGGGCTATATAAAAGCCCTCAATGAGTCCTCATTTATTATCCCTCATAACCTCATTGAATTTTGAGGTTATGAGGACCATTAAAAATCCCTCAATGAGGGATTTTTAATACGACTCTTATCCTCATTTCAGTATTTGAGGATACCTATGGCCTGGCATTGTATTATTTGAGGATACCTATTGAGGATACCTGTCGAGGATACCTTTTGGAGAATCCCTTTTGTGTCGCATTAGGCTATGTAAAAACCCCCAATGGGTCTAATATAGTCTTATCAACCGCTTCCATCTTGTCGCCAAAGCTCCAAGGCCATTACAGGTTTATGGCCTATATGTCCTATCATTAGCTTCTACAACAGTCTTGTTCCATTGCGGCCTTGTACCAGTACTATTGGCTTCTGTTATTCTGCCCCATATCTCATCCATTACTTCCTAGCTATACCTATCTCAGTCTCGACTATAACATTGATCAAGGTTGAATCAGATTTCCCCTGTATACATATAAGGCATTCCGTTATTGAGATTCCTATCCGATTCCGTAAAATTTGGATTCCGTGTTTTAACATCGACACTCGAAGGTATTCCCCTTCCCTATTGGAAGAATTCAGTTCAGTGGGTTGTAGTTCAAAAATTCATATCACCTTCGTTATATTTTCATTAGGTTTAAAAATTTATTCAGTTCAGAGGTGTTAACATTGGGATATAGTTAGGGGTTATACTTCATTCAGTTCAAGGGGGGTTAATACCTTCATTTAGGTTATAGTTCATTCATTCAGTTCAAAGGGTGTTTATTTATATTAGATATAAAAAGTTCATTCAGTTGAAAACTTTGTTCAGTTCAAAGGGTTCATTCCGGTTTGTTCAATTTAAGGGGTTAACATTGGGTTATATTTGGGTTCATTCAGGTGAAAACTTTGTTATGTTCACTTCGATCCTTTGTTATTTTGTAGTGGCTGGTTGTATTTGTTCAGAGTATTGTAGTCATTGTTGAATTGGGGGTTCTCAATCCCTTTCCATACCCTCGAGTGTCGATGTTAAAACACGGAATCCAAATTTTACGGAATCGGATAGGAATCTCAATAACGGAATGCCTTATATGTATACAGGGGAAATCTGATTCAACCTTGATCAATGTTATAGTCGAGACTGAGATAGGTATAGCTAGGAAGTAATGGATGAGATATGGGGCAGAATAACAGAAGCCAATAGTACTGGTACAAGGCCGCAATGGAACAAGACTTCTGTAGAAGCTAATGATAGGACAGATAGGCCATAAACCTGTAATGGCCTTGTAGCTTTGGCGACAAGATGGAAGCGGTTGATAAGACTACATTAGACCCATTGAGGGTTTTTACATAGCCTAATGAGACACAAAAGGGATTCTCCAAAAGGTATCCTCAATAGGTATCCTCAAATAATACAATACCAGGCCATAGGTATCCTCAAATACTGAAATGAGGATAAGAGTCGTATTAAAAATCCCTCATTGAGGGATTTTTAATGGTCCTCATAACCTCAAAATTCAATGAGGTTATGAAGGATAATAAATGAGGACTCATTGAGGGCTTTTATATAGCCCTCATGGCCTCATACGACAAAAAAGGGATTCCACAGTCACAGGCGTTTTCCAAAATGGGATTCCATAGGATATACCTGTTAAATACTGAAATGAGGATAAGAGTCGTAGTAAATTATACCGCATTGAGGGATTTTTCAAGGTCCTCATAACCTCAAAATTCAATGAGGGTATGAGGGATAATAAATGAGGACTCATTGAGGGCTTTTATATAGCCCTCATGGCCTCATACGACAAAAAAGGGATTCCACAGTCACAGGCGTTTTCCAAAATGGGATTCCATAGGATATACCTGTTAAATACTGAAATGAGGATAAGAGTCGTAGTAAATTATACCTCATTGAGGGATTTTTAATGGTCCTCATAACCTCAAAATTTAATGAGGCTATGAGGGATAATAAATGAGGACTCATTGAGGGTTTTTACATGGCCCTCATGGCCTCATACGACAAAATGGATTCCACAGTCACAGGCGTTTTCCAAAATGGGATTCCATAGGATATACCTGTTATATACTGAAATGAGGATAAGAGTCGTAGTAAATTATACCTCATTGAGGGATTTTTAATGGTCCTCATAACCTCAAAATTCAATGAGGCTATGAGGGATAAAAAATGAGGACTCATTGAGGGCTTTTACATAGCCCTCATGGCCTCATACGATAAAAAGGGATTCCATAGCCACAGGTGTTTTGCAAAAATGGGATTCCAGATTCAGATTCAGATTCAGATTCTTTATTCACGGTACACATACATGTAAAATGGTTACAAATAAACATATTGCACAAATGTAATGTGAAGTATACCGTAGGAAGTGGCATAGCCAGATTGGCTGTCTACCTGCCACCCCCTGGAAGAAGATGGGGTGATTGCAAACAGACTGTGACTGAAAGAATGAACTGAGAGCCAATTATGTGACACATGATGGAGAATGACGATCGAATCATTACTTTTCTGATATTAGAGTATTAGTGTTTCATTTTCGCCAGCGGAAAGACGGTGATTCAAGGTAGGCAAGAAGCAACCTGCCTATAGGACTCCCTCCACTACTTATCATAACACATGAGGGCGGCAACAATCCCATCGTGAAGTTCGTATCGTTTAGACTGCGACAAGGAGGTTGGTCATGATGTTTGGGTGTGGTGTCTACGTTAGCTGCATCATCATCGTAGGATGACGAATGTTATTGATTTATTTGTGTAGACTTTTATTTGCAAGTTCTTACTTATATCCATATAGTATTTTACATAGCACCACTGTAAGGAGGAAGCGCGACAGGTTGCACAAGACGAGGATTCCAGATTTAGACGCGGACCACGACTTTGACAATTTACGAAGTTTACGAAGTGCAATCAGGGCAGTAGGGATTGTTGCAGCTGACATAACTGGAATATGAGGAAATGAATGTGGAAGTTAGCTTGTTCTTAAGCATGCTTCTGTCGCTAATATTACGATTGTGTCGTCCAGAGCATTCCATAGTTTCGGGAAGGAGTATAAAGGAAATTTATCCAGAGTTTGGGTCCGTGTTTTTTCTATGTATAGGAGGCCTGACTGTCTAGTTCTCCTACCAGATGGATTGTCAGTAATTTTAAATATATCATTGAAAGACACCGGTAATCTGCCGTTCTGCCAGTCAAACACGAACAGTAGTGCATGTAGCCTAAACAAATCATCAACCTTGAGTATTTGGTTTTCTTTAAACAGGGGATCTGTATGAGAATTGTACTTTTTGTTATTAATTATTCGTATTGAACGTTTTTGCAGGACAGCTAGTTTTTTGATAGCTCTTGAGTTGCCCCATGCCTGGATTCCGTATACCAAATGGCTATGTATGAGGGCGTAATACAAAGTTTTCATAGCTCCGTGGGGGAGGATATTTTTAACTTTGTTTAGACTATAGTTTGCGCGTGCTATTTTCGAGCATAATCGGGATATGTGAGCCTTGTAGAATAAATGTTCATCAATGCTAATTCCCAATTATCCATGGGATATGGCCATTGGATATAGGCTTTTATTATACAGAAGGGAGATAACTGCATTATGGGAAATCAAGCAATCTGATTGGTTGGTTATAATTTATATAAATGATCTAGATATATGAAACAACAAGAGTACACGGAATAGGGTCAGAACTAACAAGAATAGACCAGAAATTGCTAAATATAGTAATAATAAGTAAAGCTGTTCCAATTAATAGGCTCTTCTACGCTACTGGAGTATACTCTAGAATAAAGGAACATGTCTAGGTAGACGTAAACTATTGCATATATAGATAGAAGCAGAGAATTCTGGATACATTTGTCCTATAGCACTACGTGTTATTCTTAATAGGGGAAAAACGTCATGGGATAAGGATCCAAAAAGGGATTCTGGGAGAATTCTAATCCAGAACATTACTCCTGTTCAATCGAATGCACCCCCTTGTACCCCTTAGTACTATAGCACTACGTGCTAAGCTGATAAATTGGGGAAATAAAGTCAATTTCGGTGATTTCGGGTGGATTTTGGTGATTTGGGGGATTGTCGGGTTGTTTGTTGTAATCAGATTTACTCCGATTCAATCGAACATACCCACCGAACATACCCCTATCCTATTGTAGGCCTTAGGTAACATAGCAATCACGTGCTACCATAGAACTCAAGATGGCGGCTTCCAGTATACAAAATGGACGACGGAAGCTCGTATCACCCTAACAACACGCGCTGCGCATGCGCACTAACACCACGTATCACTATGGAGATGACGTCACAACATGGCCGCTCACGCGGGTTACCATGACAACACAACATGCGCCACTACGTCACGTGACATGACGTCACATGAGATCCGGCAATGAGATCCGGCAACCTCCACATGAATACGGTAGCAGACTTCCAGGAACCAGTGGTGCCTACAGTCGACTCTACGAGTTGATTACATATGTGTTTCGTGTTCTATACATTCCAAACTTCATTTTGGTGTATAATTTGTGTATATTTAATCCGAATTTAAGGAATATGAGAGGTGAGAATTTCAAAATAAACAAAATTCCATTACTTATATAGGCCCTTAATAACCATTGACGCGTCTTTTCAGACAACTTCTGTAGTGCAAGGATCTGTCACTGCGGACTGGGAAATGAACTGGACATGTGAGTAAAAAAAAGTTCAGTAGTTTCACGCTCAAGAGCATTGGATCATATGGTAGGCGATGGTGCAGTTCAGATAAAAGGGCACTTCCTATGTATAAAAGGGCATTTCATATATATGAAAGGGCATCATATACGAAATTCTTCTACTTTAAAGTCATCATTAATTTTAGTACTAGGTGTCACGAATCGGTTTTATTGTTAAGTCAGTTTTCCACAGTTTCGAAAAACAAAATAAGTTGCTCAGAAAAATGTAAAAATAATACGTTTGTACGGAAGCGTTGAGGTGCCAGTTGAGTTTTACTTCTATCTTGCACGTGCAATTTAGCTATCTTGCGCATGCAAGTTACTATAATAACTTCAAATGCAAGATAGCGAACTTGCACGTGCAAGATAGTAACTTGCAGGTGCAAGATAATTAACTTTCAGGTGCAAGATAGTAACTTGCACGTGCCAGATAACTAACATCCAGGTGCAAGATAGTTACTTGCAAGTGCAGGATAGCTAACCTGCACGTGCAAGAAAGTAGCTTGCAAGTGCAAGATAGCTAACTTACACGTGCAAAATAGAAATAAAACTCAACCGGCGTCTCAACGCTTCCGTGCGTTTGGCATTTCGTTGCATAAAGTAAATTCAACTATTTTACTACAGGCTGGCATTAAACACTTTGTTACTTGTTTTCAGTATTCAGGGCGAGAGAACATTTTATTTTAAACTGTTATATTTCTAAAGTATAAATGTGGAAATTGAACAATACAACCGAAACGTATGTGAGGTAAGGAAATGGATTTAGCATCGAGCTAGAGAAAATTTCGATTTTCCTGCCCAGAATGGAAGCCAAAATCACGGGCCATCTTTTCGCGCTATCCCAAATGTTAATATCAACTAAGGCCGAAAATGAAAATATATTTATGTAGTTTTTTTCCGGATGTTAAAAAGGCATATGATAGAGTATAGGGAAGAAATGTGGAAAATGCTCGAGACTTTGGCCGTGGAGGTGAGCTTGTTGGAATTTTGAAAGCACTGCATAAAGACGTTCAGTGCGCACTGATTCCAGGCAACATAGCAATGAAAACGGATGACCTTGGAGATTGGCCTTAAGCAGGGGTATATCCTTTCGCCGCTTCTTTTCGCATTGTACTTCAAAGCTTTGAGAGATAAACTCCTGTATTGCGATGAAAGGGTAGCAGGAGAGTTGGAAACCACGGGGCTCTTGCCGCGGATGATATGGTACTTGCGTCAAAAGGCGAGGCGAGGCCAGATCAAATGGCTACAGTTTTGGGGAGATATTGGAATAAATGGAAACTCGAACTGAATGAAGGGAAAAGCAAGGTTACACCGTAGGTAGTAAAATGGGAGCTGCTAGGAGGTCAAAAATGGGCGAGTTCTCTATTTCGGAAGGTGACAGCAAACTGTTTAGTGTGGGCGAGACAGGTTACTACGAGTATGAGTATTTGGGGGTCAACGTAAACATCATAGTAGAAGCATCTACCGAAATTACACGAATAAATTAATTATGGGGGGAAACGAATTCTTAATCAACAAAACTCTTAAGAAATAACAACTTCCTTAAGGATTTTGTAGGAAAATCATTTGGGAAAATGTAGGTGCGCCGCGTAAAATGATACGGAAGTGATACATCTAAGAAGCCAAACGGTTTGAAAGAGCTTAGAAACTCTGCTGAATGATATCGGTCGATGCCGCAGCACTAGAGGCAATCACGGGCGAGTTTGGAAATTCTGCAGAATAATACAGGTCGATGGATAACAGGGGCTGGTGATGCCGTGTTACTGGACGCAGTCAGGGTGAGTTTGAGTGGATGAGGACCAATCGCAGAATAGACTTCATGAAACTCTATCTAAATTATTTAGCACGTGTCCCCGACAGCCGATAGAAACTGATGTTCCATAATATATGTAATTCTCCTATACAGACAGAGTACATTACGCAATTTATGGAGTTAATTGGAACTATTCAATGCAGATCACAATATCTGTTTATCAGCGGATCAGAAGAAGCTAAATTCACTACCTTAAAGCGAGGAATAGACGCGAACCATGCCCGTACGTGTTATCCATGTGATATTTATTTTAAGCACAACGTTATCTTTTTCATGCGGACATTTGATCCTTTTTGTGCACATGTGAATCGTTTTGAACCGCGTGTGGTCTAACAAATTGCAGTTCGTTGGCATCACCTTCCACACATTGGACAACTTGGACTGATACAAACGATGCAAAACATATTCTTCAAATGCTTCCTTGCAAATTGCCGTCAAGCCGTTTTGTCGAGCACAAATAGTCACTGAAGTGGCGAAAAGCTGTTCGAAAACAGAATCTCCTAGCTTCAAACTGGCAGTAATATTATTAATAAACGGAAGATTTGGAAGAACAAACATTGCACATGGACGTGGTCAGCAAATGAGGTGTCCGTACCGGCAAATGGGGTTGGATGGGTTCCCACTTTACGGCTCCGAAGTCCACCAGAGTTAAAATCAGAAAATTTCCTACCCGACCGAACTATAGTGAGCGACTTGGGATTTCAACCACGAAAGACGCCAAATCCTAACATCTCTGAAATTAAGTGTCCGTGAGATTTACAGTTTATTTACTTGGTTAGTTTCATATCGGCTGAGATGTAAATTCATATCAGCCTGAGACCGAAAGTCGAATGCTAATCCTGAAAGTTACCGATGGCTGCTATTTCGGCCGATATGAAACCAACCAAGTAATAACCTCTTTATTTTTATTAACCCTTTACCTAACATGAAAAGCAGGCGACACTTGCAAAAAAAATTCCTGAATAACTATTTTTTTCATTTTTTGTCTCAAAACACAGGCTATGACCCCTCATTGGAACTATCTTTACCGTTACGTTGGGTAAAGGGTTAAACGAAAACAAATAATTACAAAATGTTCTCGCTCTATTACAGTTTTCTGTTTCACATTCATTTAACCCTTTACCTAACACGAAAAGCAGACGACACTTGCAAAAAAAATTCTTGAATAACTAATTTTTTTTCATTTTTTGTCTCAAAAACATAGGTTATGACCCCTCGTTGGAACAAGCTCGTTCCAACGAGGGGTCATAACCTATGTTTTTGAGACAAAAAATGAAAATATTTTGAAAATTAATTGGCAATATTTGAGAATAGCGCTGGCCGGTTTTGGCCGTTACGTTGGGTTAAGGGTTAACAAAGTCCGAAATTCCACTTCTCCTAATTCAGCAATCCTAGCGTCTTTTCTTCCCAAGTTGGGAAGCCGCAACCTTCTGATTGCTGAACTATCCCTTTGCCGACTTCGACGAATCTCCGCTGACGACTCTGAATCTTACTTTGCGTTGAATTTTGTGTACAATTCTCGTCTTTCTTCTCTCCCTCCACGTTATCCTTACATATTACCATCATTAATTCGTCACAACAATTCAGCTTCAAACTACTCGATTGCATCGTGTATTGAACGTCATTCTCCTACAGTGCTCAACGAATAATTGGGAACAATTTCAATATAAATAAATTGGTTATGCCTATCAACACACCAAGGGAGACAACTCTAACTTGGTTCATATCAGCCGATATCGGTGTTATATCAGCCGACTTTGTAGTAATACCTGCCGATCTTGATAATTGGCAATGGTGGATGTGGAGATGTCGTAGAGTTGATCAGAAACTGTTCAATGTCCATGTCTGGGAGGTGACCCAGAGTAAATATATGCATGTAGTTAAATCTGAGATTTGTTACTACGAGTATCTCTTTACACGATCTACCTTCACTGGAATCTTCTACCTTAACTGAACTATCTCTTCATCATGATAGACTGTTCAGAAAAATGGCTCTTCTGGGTATACCTAGAGATTACTGGCTTGTACTAAGACAATGGTATAAGCTTTGAAGTTCAGGTCAAGTGGGAAGGCCAGCTCAGTTAACCTTTTAAAATACATCAGGGAACATTACAAGGCGGTTGTCTCTCACCTCATCTTTTCAAATTAGTAAACTCAGATATGAAATATATGGAAGACTTCAACCTTGGCACAAAATTGGAACAACTTGCTGCAGCCTGCCAACATGTGCAGATGACATGGCTGTCAGTTGTGATAGCAATTCAACAGACAAGATCTCAATGGCAAATGGTATAGAACACATAGTAAATAGAGACTGTATACCTATTAACAACCAGAAATCAGTGGAATTGAAATATCAGAAAGCAAGATACCACCATGCAAAACAGATGGCAGCAGAAGAAACTGGGTTCAGTATCAACAATAATGAAATTTTACAAGATGAACATGGAAAACATTTAGGCATATTGCTTTCAACATTAAGAAGCTGCAATAAAGAACGGGTAGAAGAAAGGATTAAATGTGCAACAAGAGCTTTATATGCTTTACTTGGAGCAGGTATGCACAATAGGAGTGGATTGAATCCTAGCATTGCTCGAAAATTATTGCTATCATTTATAATTCCACGGCCGCTTTATGGTACTGAACTGTGGGCATTTGGAAAGTCATCAGTAAGTCTTCTAGAAAATTGGCAGAAAGAAAAACTTAAAATTCTTCAAGACCTCCCAAATAGAACTGCATCCATTGCTGTACTTGGTTTGATTGGTATTCCTCCAGTTGAAGCTATTATTCATATCAGAATGTTAAATGTTCTATACAATCTACTGAAAAATAACGCTTCAATTGAATTCAGCATAATTCAACGACAAGCAGCTCTAAAGTCAAGAAAATCAGAAAGTTGGGTGGTAAAGATTCAGACGGTACTAGAGAAATGTGAACTTCCTAACATACATGATATGATTAACAATCTGCCTCCAAAAATGTGGTGGAAGAAACTGGTGAAGAGTACTATAATGCATTACTGGAATGAAGCACATGAAGAACAATTTGAAGGTCAGAAGTTTTCATCACTTCGATTTATGCCATCAGATTCCTTAAGTCTCTATCAGCCTGCACTCCTATGGACATTATCAAAAGAAAATTCATCTGAAACACAAAAAAAGCTCGAATCAAAGAAAAAGTCATCTGTGGGACATACCATCTTCAAATGCACGAAAAACTTTTTAATAAAGGTAGAACCTCTGAGACCTGTAGTCTCTGTATGGATGATGCAGAAAACCGAGAACATTTACTCCTACAATGTCCTTTGCTACAGTCCACTAGACAACAGTATATCACAGAATTAAAAAAACATTATCAACAATCACATCTCTTTACAAGATCTACCCTCACTGGAATCTTCTACCTTAACTGAACTATCTCTTCATCTGATTCTTGACCCATTACATGTTTCTTTATCCTGTCTAAATCTTGACTACAGTGAAATCCTCCAAGACCTCCACACAGAATACTTGTCTAGAAATTTAATTTTTGACTTGCATCTAAGAAAAACACAAGTGTTAAATGACACTGCAGCCAGGGGAGAAAAATTATAAAATTAAACAGATCTATAATTAACTTTAATTGAAACTTTACATCGAATGAAACAATCATACAAAATCATCCAATAATTGTCATTATGATCATATCCAGAAATATTAAATACTACAATATTTATATATTGGTGCTCCTGACAGAGGAGGAATTTCCAGATACAGGTACAGACAGATACAGATCGATGGCAGAATATATATGGTTAAATCTGATATTATTATTTTGTTTTAAAACATACAATCTGACATTACAGTGGCGACGAAGATGGGATAGACTAAGAACATTTAAAATTCTAACTTTTTGTTCTCTGAATATGGCAGCATCAGATTTATATGATTTGAGGTGTTTGAAAAGTTTCGATATGACCAGCGATGCTAGTGTTGTCAGTATCCGTTTTAAAGCATGGTTGGAGGAATTTAAAACATATGCAGACAGTAAAGGGTTGTTTGTCACCGATAAGCCTTCGGATAAGAATGCTCAAAGACGAGCCTTGTTATTGTATACCGCAGGTGCTAGTGTTCGCGAGACGTTTAAAACTTTGCTGGAAATTGGGCCAGTTAATGATTACCGCAAAGCAGTTTCGGCTTTGAATAAACATTATGTTGGAAAAACGAATGTAACATTTCAAAGACATTTGTTTAGAAGAACAGTTCAAAAAGAAACCGAAACAGTGGCTCAATATGTCACTCTACTTAAAAAGTGTTCTGAGGATTGCGAGTATGGCAATGATCGAGATGATCAGATCCGTGATCAAGTTGTGCAATATTGTCGATCAGACCGTTTACGTAGAAAGTTATTAGAAAAGGGGTGGGGGCGCATTAACATTAAGTGAGACCTTGAAAATTGCAGCAATTTTTGGGGCTGTGGAGTCTCAATTTTTAACAATGACAAATTGTGAAGGTGAAAAAATTAACCGAATCAAACAAAAATATATTAAAAAAGAGAGACAATCAAATTACTATAGGTGTGGAACTGTTGGACATTTTGGTTTGATTTGTGTTGCCCTGCTAGAGGTCAGCAGTGTCGGAAATGTCAAGGTTGGGGTCATTTTGCGAAAAAATGTAGATCTAACAAATTGTTGAGAAAGCATCAAAATTCAAAGACAAAAGTAATTTTGGAAAATACCATGATTCACGAAACAAATCATCAAATAGAAAGAAAGTACATTTGGTTGAAACAGATTAAACTGACAGTGACAGTAGCGGTTATGCATTTTTAATGCAGCAGGAAGATAGTGCGCAATAAAATTTTGACAACGTGTCAGTGAAAGTAGGAGGCGTGAATGTAGAATTTGTTGTTGATTCAGGCAGTGACTGTAACATAATAGATTATCAGTTGTGGGAAAAATTAAAACAAAACAAAATAAAATGTAACTCGAGAAAATGTTCAAAAAAACTTTTCGTACACTTCATCGAAAACCTTTGGAAACTTTGGGTTGTTTCGATGACGATATTGAAGCTGGAAATTCTCAATCTTCTGCTGAATTTGTGGTGATAACGGAAAATGGTGAACCTTTGTTGTGCAGAGAGACTGCTACTGAAAATACAGGACTTTTGAAAACTGGAGTAGGTGTTAATTCCATAAATTCAGTGCCTGTTGGTATGGAAGACTTTGAAACACTTTTCTCTGGTTTCGGAAAATTAAAAGACAAACAAATCAAATTAAATATTAATCCTGATTTTAAGCCAGTGGCTCAGCCTGTTAGAAGAAAACCTTTTGAATTGCGAAAGAAAGTAGAAGGGAAAAGTTTGGAATTGATAAACAAAAATATTATAGAAGAAGTCAATGAACCAAGTGGTTGGGTTAGTCCAGTTGTGGTAGTGCCCAAACCAAATGATGATATTAGATTATGCATTGATATGAGAAGAGCAAATGAAGCAATTACACGGAACATTATCTGATACCCACAGTGGATGAAATTCTTTAAGACATGTGTCAAAGTTCTGTTTTTTCGAAATTAGACCTAAAATGGGGGTATCATCAGTTAGAACTACACCCTAATTTTAGAGACATAACAACATTTCGTTGCCTGAGAGCCAAAATGTTCTATGTCCCAAGTATGAAATTCATCGTGTGCTTCAAGGCATAACCGGTGTGGCAAATGTATCTGATGAAATTGTTGTTCATGCCCCTGATTTGAAACAACATGATAAACGAATGAGACAAGTTCTCGCAAGGCTAAAACAAACTAACCTCACTCTTAATGCAGCCAAGTGTAAGTTTCGATTAAATGAAATAACTTTTTTCAGGCCACAAGTTGATTAACAAAGGACCGGATGTGACTAAAGATAAAATAGAAACTCTGCTCAATGCCAGAGAACCATGTAATGTGTCGGAAATTCATAGTTTTCTTTGACTAGTTAATTTCTGTTCTCGTCATATTCCAGATTTGGCCACAATCGCAGAACCGCTTCGCCGTCTTACGCATAAGAACTGTGTTTTCAATTTTGGTTCAGAGCAAAGAAAAGCATTAATACATTGAAATCATGTTTAGCAAACAGACAGACTCGTGGATATTATGATCATCATGCTAAAACAAAAGTAATTGCTGATGCGAGTCCTGTAGGGCTTGGTAGTGTTTTAATACAGGAACAACGTGATGGACCAAGAATCATCAGTTGTGCTAATCGTACATTAAATAGTGTAGAGAGGCGTTACTCACAAACAGAGAAAGAAGCATTAGCCCTGTTATGGACGTGCGAGAAATTCCATCCATATTTGTATGGGAAAAGTTTTGATTTGCTAACTGATCACAAACCACTAGAAGTTACCTACTCGAGAAAATCTAAACCACATACTAGAACAGAACGTTGGGTGTTACGACTGCAGCCCTATCAGTTTAAGGTCATTTATATAGCTGGAAAAAACATTGCAGAACCCTTATCGCGTTAACTTTCAAGCTATTCACGGGTATAGAGGTCTGAGCTGGAAGAAATGGCAGAAACATTTGTAAGATTTATAGCTCTTAGTGTTACCCCACATGCAATGACTACACGCGAGGTAGAGGAGGCATCTGTTGATGATTTGGAACTCTGTGAGATTCGTAAGTGTTTTGACACAGGTAATTGGGATATTTGTACAAATAAAAAGTATATAGCAATAAGTGCGGAGCTGTGTTGTGTTGGAAAACTCTTGCTTAGGGGAACGCGAAGTGTGATTCCAAATAAACTGAGACCTCGTACTTAGTTCCTGTTCATGAGGCACATCTTGGTATAGTGGGGACTAAGAAGCTGCGTTCCAAAGTGTGGTGGCCTGGAATGGATCGTGAAGCTGAACATTACTGCAAATCGTGTCATGGGTGTCAGTCAGCCGCCCCACCCCACCTGAACCCATTGAAAGTACTCAGCTTCCTAAACGACCATGGGAAGATGTGGCTTTAAACTTTTAAGGTCCTCTTCCTTCAGGAGAGTCAATGTTAGTAGTTATCGACTATTATTGTAGATATTATGAGATAGAATGAAATCCACAATTGCAGAAAAAATTTTTCGCGACATGGGCTACCGTTATACGTGTTTATTCGGATAACGGACATCAGTACTGTTCATTTCTGAAATATTTTCAAATTACATGATTCAAAATGAAATAAAACATCATAAAGTGACCCCCAGATGGCCACAAGCCAATGGCGAGGTTGAACGCCAAAACCAATCACTTGAAAAGCACGTGAGAATTGCCCAAGCAGAGGGGGAAAGATTGGAAAAGTGCTATTCTTACATACATTGCTGCATATAGAGCAATACGTCATGCTATAACAGGCAGAAGTCCTGCAGAACTTTTATTTGGGCGACAAATAAGAACAAAATTGTCAAAAATCAGTTCAAATTATTCTGATGAGGCCGTGCGAGATTTGGATGCAGAAAAAGGCTATGCAAAACTGTAACCAGATCAAAATCGAGATGCAACTGATATTAGTTCCGGTGATGTTGTGTTAGTAAAACGTGACAAACAGTCTAGTAACCTTGACACCCCATATCAAACAGATCGGTACAAAATTGTTTCTAAAACTGGTAGTAGAGTGAACGTTGAGACTGATAATGGTGTACAGTACAGTAGGAATACCTCACCTGTTAAGAAATACTGTGAATCCCCTCAACCAAGTGATTTTAGTGTGAGCTTAGATATAGTTCAACCGTCAGTGTGCTATGATGACACTAGTGATAAAAATAGTACCGTAGAAACTGATTTCTCTTCAAATAAGGAGTGTCGTCAAAGTCCGGTTTCAGTTAATAGACTTGTAAGGACAAAAACGTTACCTTTCAAATGTCGTGATTTCATCATGCAATGAGAGTGATGATTGTTACCCTTGCATGGTGAAAGAATAAAAATGGATGCAGTACAAGCTTTCATTTTGTATTTGGATATTTGATTTAATTTTTTTTAAACATTGATTAATATCAGATGGTTAACCTATTCTTCCAAGTTGGGGAGGAATGTAGAGTTGTCATATTTTGTAGAGTTGATCAGAAAATGTTCAATGTCCATTTCTGGGAGGTGACCCAGAGTAAATATATGCATGTAGTTAAATCTGAGATTGATAGCAGAATATATATGGTTAAGTCTGATATTACTATTTTCTTTTAAAACATACCATCGGACATTACAGTAGGAAATAATAAATAAGGGTATATTAAAGTGCGGACATTATAAATGAAACAACGAACATTATTGTTTCTGAGGCGCCATATCAATAGACCATTTTAATGTAGCGCCATCTTACATCCGGGGACTCCATATGCCCCCACAAAACGGCTTTATTCATCAACATTGCACACACGTGTACTGAACTGCTGATCGGCATTGAAAGTTTCGATTTTCGTCTCTGTTTTATCAATTAAAATTCGACAATTTACCTAATCTGCGTTTGTTCTCATCCCCAAAGGCAACAAAGGTTAGGTGTTAGAAATTTGTGCATTTTGCGATGTTATATTCCATACTTACCATTTTTATGTGATCATTTTTACATAGCGCCATCTTACATCCGGGACTCGATATGCTCGTCGAAACCAGCCATTCAGATTTGTTACTAAAAATGACACCTACGTCTGCTTCACAGTACTGAATGCTGTTTTGATATCGTTTCTTTCCACTTTATAAATATTTATTTTTTTTTTGTCATTGCTGTCGTTATTTTGAAACCAGATTCGATTGTGTGCCTGCCGTTTTTCGAACGAAACATTTTAGATTTAAAGAAGCCGAAGGTACATTGTAGTTGAGAGTAGTGACGATCGTCGGAAAGAACATGAAGGATTGTAATGTAACATGAAAATGATAAGTATGGAATATAACATCGCAAAATGCACAAATTTCTAACACCCAACCTTTGTTGTCTTTGTGGGTGAGAACAAACGCAGATTACGTAAATTGTTGAATTGTAATTGATAAAAAACGGAGACGAAAAACGAAGCTTTCAATGCTGATCAGCAGTTCAGCACACGTTTGTGCAATGTTGATGAATAAAGCCGGCTTGTGGGGGCAAATGAAGTCCCGGATGTAAGAGGGCGCTGTGTACAAATGATCTATAGAGTTTACAGGGGGCAGGGTCCGTAGTTATACGATTGTATAGTACGGGTAGCTTAGGCGGAGGGCAGCATGATATGAGGAAGGTCATGTTATGGGGGTGGAGGGACCTATCCCGAATATTTTTTGCAAAAATTAGTGACCAAGATCCAAGATGTAACGTGTGTATGCCTATATTGGCGATCATTTTGGAACCCATGTTATGTGAAATTTTCGTTCGGCCAATGTTTTTTTTTGGGGGGGGGGGGAGTGGGGGTGGGGGCAGTGACAATCCCCCTTTGGTCTGCCCTACTCTGGTGTCCTAATTTTCATGCCTAACTCTAATCTTTTTACGAGCTCTTGGCAAAAATATTATATGTATTTAAAACGTTAAATACACGTACACCTCGAGTATAGGGAATGCATTTTAACCCTCCACCTAATCTGAGGAGCAAACGACACTTGGTAAAACATTTCTGGAATAAGTATAATTTTTTTTGTTTTGCCTCAAAAACATAGCTTATGACGCCTTATTGGAATCACAGGTACTCGGCACAAGCTGTGAAATCGAAAGAAAAATGATATTTGATAGCATTTTTGAATCGATGCTGACGTGCCCCCATAATGGTATGTAATATATATTAACAAGGTAACCAACTCGCCTTTCTAAAACGATAGCACTCATCTTCGTTATACCCCCCCCCCCCCCCCCCCCCTCAAATTTGATTGTCTATGGAGGGCAGATTCAAATATTAACCGTATACATTTATCAATTACTAAACTTGCATCCATATTTATTCATTTCTGGTGTTCGTATTTATCTTTTATACATCTTTTACCCTTATTTTGAAAACTAGTCAAGCAGCCGGCATCCACACAAGTGAAGATGCTCACAAAACATCCCATTGGCTACTATTTATGCCGAGAAAATCATACATAAAAACAAGCCAAAGAGAGAATGGGGAAAATATTTGTGCGAGTCGCCGTATCTATGGATGCCAACAACTTGATTAGTTTTCAAGTGACGGCTAAAAAGTGTATAAACGGTAAATGTGAACTCCAGAAATGAATAAATGTGGATGCGAGATTAGTAATTGAAAAAGGCATACGGTTAATATTTGAATCTGCCGGCATTCTGCCCTCCGTAGACAATGGGACCTCGAATTTTCAGAGAATCGTCGCTCGTAACCCACTTTCCACTGAACAGCATCTTGTCCGACTAAATGTTTTTCGGCCTTTTCTGCGACTTCTCCCAGTTATCCTCAACAACCCAAGAACATCCAATGGTCGTGTAATAAACCACTGTAAAGCTGATTCATTCCCTTTTCCACTGACACCGTGTACTGCTGGGTACGTAATGTGAATCAAATTTGAGGGGGTATAACGAATCGAAAAGCGAGCTGGTTACCTTGTTAATATTTATATGCCATTATGGGGGCACGTCAGCATCGATTCAAAAATGCTATCAAATATTTTTCTTTCGATTTCACAGCTTGTGCAGAGTACCTGTGATTGGACCTCGTTCCAATGGGTGTACATAAGCAATGCTTTTGAAACAAAAATAATAACTCAATGGCGACCCTATTTTACTATTGCATGTAACCTGAACCCAAACCTTTTTTACCCTCACTATGTTGTGTATATTTTGAGGTATAAAACGATAATGGGTTTGTATGAGTAGTGATATATTGTTATCTGATTCTGCAATATCTAGAATTTATTTATTTATTTATTTATTGGGGTTAATGATACTTTCGACAGTCAGGATCATGTCGTCTCGGGCAGTTTACGGGTGTAGAGAACCGGAATACCCGGAGAGATCCACCGAGCAGTCACTGGGTGGCGAACAACTGCCAGACTCCCCAACGTACTAACTCCACACAAGCCGGGTTAGCATTGGTTGAAGGCAAGTGCGCCATCGACGTGCAGTACGTCTTAGTATACAGTAGGGCTGCACGATATTCAAAACTGAATACCGGTATCGGTATTCAAAAAAATACCGCGGTATACCGGTATATCGAAAACTGTTCAGATATATGAACACAAGTACCACAATCGACACTCGAGGCATCACAGTCGGAACGAATTAGCATGGCTTGATGATGCGGTTCGAAAAACCTTTACCCAACGCAGACGATATCAAAATTTATTATTTTCAACATTAGTTTATCAGATTTTCCCCAAAGATTTCAACAAAACTATATCATGTGACCCCCTCATTGGAACGAGCTCAGCGAGCTCGTTCCAGTGAGGGGTCACATGATATAGTTTTGTTGAAATTTTTTCAAATTCTTTTTTCAACTGTTGAATTTGTTTATTACGAGGGCACAAGCAGACGATTCCTTGGATAAAGGGATAATATTATTCATTCGGGGCTACAGTTAAAAAACTAAAGACATCTTGAAAATTAAATTGTGGGTGAATAAATAATGACGATAAACCGATATTTTTGTAAGTACACCGGTATTCAATCGATATTGGTTTGAATACCGGTACATATCGGTTTATCGATATACCGTGCAGCCCTAGTATACAGTGCCTCCATGCCCCGTGTGGGCAGCGGGATAAGGTGCCTTGCTCAGAGACACAACGTAGTTACCCGTGGTCGGGGTCGAACCCTTGAGCACTCGGTTTGAAGTTCGACACTCTAACCATTGAGCCACCTTGCTCCGCAATATCTAGAATGGTGAACCGTAAATAAAGCATCAATGTCGGTAATTACTAATAGTGTCAAATCACAAGAAGCCTTCACATTTGATGCATTATTAACGATGAATAATTAATGTACTGACAAATTGGCATATGATTTCTGCCGAAATAAAATAAAATTATCATGTCAGTCCACCTTTACATGGGAAGGGACGTACAGCTCATTAACAAATGTGCAAATCCCTTCAATCTGTATCTCATAATTTACGTGCAAGTAGTACCGTCAGTTACAGAATGATTGAATGAATGGGGGGCACCTTGAAGTCTTTCGTCAGTCCGGTGTACCGATGATTCGTAGTATGAAGCTGCAGTACACAGATAGGTCTCGATTTTTTTTTTTTTTTTTTTTTTTCTTTTTACAGGATCCTCTCACTTGTGGAATATGGCGATGCTGCGCTTTACAAAATTCTGTCGCAAACTTAATAGTCTCGCCTCATTGGGAAAGCATGTCGAAATCGGGGTCACCCATACACTGATATGTCAATAGGGACCCATGTGTCCCAGAGGCTACGTGGGAATATAATACACAAAGCTATGTTTGGGAGTAACACATCTCAATACACTGAGAAAAATGCACATTTTCAGCTCTGTAATTAAAAAATTTCCCCATTGGGTCGAAACAACGTTTCGGTGCGGTGGGGATATTTGTTAAATCTGAAGCAAAAAATGTATACTTTTCTCGACTTTAAAGGCCGTAGACGAAATAAATCCCGCGATGGAATCTTCGTTCACAACTTTAAAGAGTCTGTCGACGTACCCCCCCCCCCCCCCCCCCCCTTTCCTTCAAATTTCATTAACATTTCAGTGACGGAAACCCCAAAGAGCAACAAACGTTTCAGGTGACTACACTCGAACTGTGAGGACAGCCCCCCACCCCCACCGCAACCCCACACGGCAGGGGATCAGAAAACAACTTTCCAAATTCCTATAAAACATGATTGTGTCATTTGAAAAACACACACAAGCCCGTGCCAGTCTTAGTCTGAGGCCATCCACAGCACTTGCGTCATACTCTAGCCAGCGCGTTCCACACTTTTATGCTGCTGCCGAAAGGAAGATGGACCAAGTAATCATGAGGACTTCATCTAAAAAGCTAGATTCCAGCCATCGTTTTTGACGGTGTGTGTAGTATATCAGGGATGAAACGACCCTCATTTGGATGACCCCGGTGGATGACCCCGGAAGTGACGTCATACCATGTGACCCAGTTACGACGTGTTGGGTTGTCATAGTAGCCCGCGTGAGCGGCCACGCTGTGACACAGTTACCATAGTGATATGTGGTGTTAGTGCGCATGCGCAGCGCATGTTAGGGTGATACGTGTTTCCGTCGTCCATTTTGTATACTGGAGGCCGCCATCTTGGTTTCTATGGTAGCACGCGGTTGCTATGTTACCCAAAGGCTTACAATAGGACAGGGGTATGTTTGGAGGGTGCGTTCGATTGAATAGAAGTAAATCTAACTACCACAAACAACCCGACAATCCCACCGAATCGCCAAAATCCACCCTATACTACCGAAATTGACTTTATTTAGTACCGATTTCCCCCAGAATATTTGGCCGTAGAGCAGCACGTAGTGCTTTAGGACCGAGGGGGGGGGGAGGGCTGGGTAAGTTCGATTGAACTAGAGTAGTTTTTTTCTGGCTCAGAGTCCCATAGAATCCTCGTTTACTTCGTAGAATTACCACAAACAACTCTACTTAGCTTGGATTCCAGCAATATTTACGGTTTCTGCCAATGTATCTACAAGCTCTCTTATGACTTCTTTGTTCTATTTATTCTGACTTCCCTAAACATGTTTATGTTATTTGTACACATTAAATGCAGCACAAAAGCTGGATGTTCCGATATGTGCTTATGTGAAAATGCACAATGTGACACATTGTGCACTAGCACATAGGCACATACGGGTATTTGAGGATACCTGTGACCTGGTATTGTATTATTGGAGGATACCTTTTATAGGATACTTGTCATGTGCACACATACAGGTAGCACATAGGCACATGTTGGGTGTTCCGATATGTGCTTATGTGAAAGGCTTCATATTTTGTGGATGTTGTTCATATCACATTTGAGGTGAAATTATTTAGTCTGTTGGGGAGCGCGGTGGCTCAGTAGGTAGAGGTGCAGGCTCCAAGCCGAGAGGTCCTCGGTTCGAATCCCACCTGCGGCAACCGCGTTGTGTCCTTGGGCAAGACACTTCATCTCTATTGCCCGCGCGGGGTCACGATGACGCCGTGTACTAAGGCGTACTGCACGTCGATGGTACGCATGTCTTCAACCAATCTAACCCTGCCTGTGCTGCACTGCGGAGTTACGATGTTGGGAAGCTGGCAGCTGCTCGTCGTTGCTCGGTGGTTCTCTCCGGGCACTCCACCCGTAAAACTGTCACGGTCATGATTAGCCATTGTGCATAAATATGTGACCTTAAACATCAATAAATAAATAAATAAATTTAGTCTGTTAGAATTTGCCTTGTTACAATTTATGGGAGAGTGCCTATTGGCACTCTCCCATAAATTGTAACAAGGCAAACATATATGAACAAATTTTGATGACCAAAAATAATTCAGCACTCTACCAGTTAAGTATATCCATTGGGTTCAGCCCAACACCCCTTTCTCATTCTTGGAAAATTGTGACAATGAGAACACGACATATTCTCCCCTTTGCTTGATGGTATAGGTGAGGAGAGTCCATAGAGGCCACTTGTCCAGCTCACTCCCAATAAGATAGGTTGATCAGTTCATGCACAAACGCAGTAAAACCGTTCGGCCGGTGTTTGCTGGGTCTTGCGTTTCGGTTTTCCAGTTAGCCGCAAAAACCAGAACCGTACCAGAAAACAAAAAAAGGAAACTCCCAGCTCTATGATATAATGCAACATTTGCCTCATAAGCCTACTTTTCTTGTGTTGTTATACCCCCACTTTCGAAGAAAATGGGGGAATACTGGATTACATGCGTCCGTGCGTCTGTCCGGGCCAACATTGGGGGTTTAGGGGATATTATTATTTGGGGCTACCTCCAAATTAAGATAGGGTTAGGAGTGGGGTGGGGTTAGGGTTAGCCCCAGAGTAGGGCTTAGGTTGGGGAGGGTTGGTCCGGGGGGGGTAGGGTTGGGGTCAGGGGGGGTTTAGTTGTAATAGCCCCTAAACCGAAAAATAGCTCCTAATCCTATTGGTTTGGCTAGGGTGGGGTTGGGTCAGGGGTGGGGTGAGGTTAGGGGTAGGGGTAGCCCCATAGTAGGGCTTAAGGTTGGGGGTAGGTCCCGGAGGTGGGTGGGGGTTAGGGTCTGGGGTGGGCTTTTAGGGTTTAGGTCAGGATGGGGTAGGGTTAGGGTGTGGTTTTTGGGTGGAGGGGTGGGGATTAGGGTAAAATATAAGTTCTAGGGTGGAGGGGTGGGGTTCTAGTTAAAATAAGGTTTTAGACATACAAAATGTTTTTTTGGTAGCCCATAAACCCGAAATGTTGGAGCGTCCGTGCGTCTCTCCGTCCGAGAATATTCATAACTTAAGTAAATTATTATTTTCTATAATATTTGTTGGTCATAGGTATGCCCACAATGCCCACACTAGTTTTTTTTTTTTTTTTTATTACTTGTTGACTTAGAAATTGTAGGAAATAGACTTTATTTGTCTGTTCAACCTGTATCTCAGGTATGGGTTATCGGATTTCAGTGAAATGTGGCATGCAGTTTGCCTATTACAAAGGCTTCTGCCTCATTGCATAAAACTTCCAAACACCAAACAATTTACCATACCTTTTGACTAAGAAATTGTTGGAAATTGTTGAAAACTTTCGAAGAAAATGGGTGTGGGGTAGGGGGTATACTGGATTAGGGTTATCAGATTTCAGTGAAATATGGCGTGCAGTTTGCCTATGACAAAGGCTTCTGTCTCATTGCATAAAACTTCCAAACACCAAACAATTTACCATACCTTTTGACTTAGAAATTGTTGAAAACGTTCGGAGAAAATGGAGGGGGGAGGCTACACTGGATTGCGTCCGTCCATCTGTGCATCCGTCCGCCAGTCAGTCCGTACAAGAATATTCATAAATAATATTTGTTGATCATAGGTATGCCCACACTAGGCGTTACACCACGTGGGGGTATGCACCGGACGACAGTCCAGCTCTTGTTTGTCGGGTTTTACCTTCTTATTACCGGATGTATCTCCAATATATGTATCACTTTCAAACTTTCCGGGAGGGAGGGGGACTACATGTTTGTGACCCCCCCCCCCCAACTTGGTTCTGTATACTTTTATATTTCGTGCCCCCATTTGATTTCGACGCCCATGCATGACCTATGAATGTTGAAGATAATTGAAGATAATTTCGATTGGTTGGGGGAGGAAAATATATAGGGGACGTGACAACCGTTACTTATTCCCAGTTCCTTATTCAACAAACGGCTGATAACGAATATCGAATAGGGAACAGATAATCAGTAAGGGTTGTCACGTCCGCGATGTATACTAAATGAAAATACCGCCTGTAGTTATACGTATGGCGTGTCACTGCTCCGAGCGGAAAACATCGTCGATCTTTTTGAAGAATTTTAAAAAAAAAAGTCTCTCCGAAATCATATTTCCTCACACGAGAGGATATATATACAGTTAGACGTTTTGAGTAAGTATTTTGTGTATAGTGAGGGCCCAAGTCCCGACATTCTGATAGCTGAACATTGATCACTGAGTCCGAATGACTGGGGAATCAAACAGGACAAGTTGTGCATTTATGGTCAGATTTTATTTAGCTTTGCGATAAAAACGTAATAGTCGACTAATACGGTAAGAATTGATATCAGTTTGGTGTTTCATTATTTTGTCGTATACATGCTGTATGCTTGTCAAGTTAAAAAATGCGATTTCTTTTTACCAATCGCGTTTACCACTAAAGAGCCTAAGGTAATTTAAAGTGACAAATTAATTTACGACCAGTTGAAAGCTAATTGTGTAGATCGCTTTCAATTCCTCGTTTTAATGATAAAACACCACATTGTTCTGAAAGTGAATATATAGATAAACCAATAAAGATAAGCCAAGTAGATAATACGAGAGATGGATGCCAGCTGTGTTTCAGTTCACCACAGACTGTCAGAGAGGTCAATGCTGATCTCTGGAGAGATGTTTGTTTATACAAATCGGATGTAGTTCAATCTTGGGGGAGGTGATTAACGACCTGTTGGTGTGTGGTGTTGTGAGTGACACAATATTGTGGGCAAGGTTTACTAACAACAAATGCCGATGATTTAACTTTTCACAGGAAGATCTATAAATGAAGCAACGGGACGTGTATATGGAAAATTTCCCCGGTGTGACAGGAATGATAGTCCGTAGGAAAATTAGTCCCTCTGGACTATTATTCCGCAGAATTATAGTCCTAGGTCTAACATTTCTAGGAATAGTAGTCCGCCGGACTACTATTCCTAGAAATGTTAGACCTAGGACTATAATTCCGCGGAATAATAGTCCAGAGGGACTAACGTTCCTACGGACTATCATTCCTGTCACACCGGCGCCCCGCGAATTATCAGAATTTAACAGAATGTAATACTATCAACATTGTAATGTTGATAGTATTATATATATTTTATTTAATATGTTAAGTTCTGATAATACGATGTGTTCCTGCTGCCTGCAGGTGGGGACGGGATACATGAAAAAATACTTACACCTAGACTGAATTTTGTTCAGTCCCAATTTTTGTGACCTACCCCCTCCGACTGTCCAATGAAATGTCAGTAAGTTAAGCCCAATCGATCTGTTTCATTGAGCGCAAAGCATTCCAACCTTTTAAGCTACCTTGCACCATGGAAGATAACTAAATAAAAGTTGCCAGGTGCTCTACATTTAAGTGTATGTACGTGTAATTCAAGAAAATATATTGAATAAAAAGATATACAACACCACTAAAATGGCCCTAAATATTATGCTATCAAATGAAATGTATGTCTGAGTGATAAAAGCATTAGTCCCATATTTTGAAAGCTTTCGATGCACAAAGAGTGATGTTTCATGCAAAAGCGGCGGAGCGGGGGAGGCATGCAGGGGTGGAGGAGTACTCTAGCCCCGCTTGCCTTTTCCTCGGCGGAGGGGGGGGGGGGGGGGCAAAGTGCCCTGTTATAGCAAAAACTTTAAAAAAATCTTCATCTTTGAGGTGTATTCTGTGTTAACCCTTCACTGAACGCAGACGTTATCAAAATTTATCATTTAAAATATCATTTTTTTTAATTTTTAAAAAAAATTCAACAAAACCATATCATGTGACCCCTTATTGGAACGAGCTAGTTCCAAATAGGGGTAACATGATATGGTTTTGTTGAAATTTTTTGAAAAATATTATTTTTTTCAGCTGCTGAATTTGCATATTACGCGGAGGTATATGACCAATTCGTTGGGTAAAGGGTTAAACAGAGTTTTTTCCGGTGAGTTATAACTATTGGTTCTTCGGGGTACAAATTCCCCATCGACACCCCCCCCCCCCCCCAGACAAACCACTCCCCCAACAAAATCCCCCAACTTTCTACTAATATAGACCCCCCCCCACCCCTGAAAAAATCCCCCCCCCCCCCTCCAACTTTCTACTAATGTAGACAAATCGTCCCGTGAGTTCCAATGTGTTCTATGTGCCTGCTGGCACATAGAACACATTGGAACTCGGGGGACGAAAAATTGATTGTTTTTATAACAATAACTAGCTTGTGCAAAAGCATTTCAAAATATGATGCAAAAGTGTAGAGTCAAGGCATTATTGTACCCAAAATGGAAGTATTAAAAATTAACAAAAGACAAACAAAACTTTGCATTGATAGTAATTTTTCTTAATCGTCACAAACACCCTTCAATGTGGTCATCCTTTGAGGGAATCAGAAAAGATGAAATTCTGTCAATGACAGCTATTTTAAATGACATGAGTGGTGATCCACCCAAAAAGTGAATAAAAGGGTCTTCATTAAATCTGCAACGACGTCTTCGTTGCCTGTGCCTTGACCATGCAAATGATAGAAAGGTAATGGAGGAATTCCTCTCGTGTATAGGGCAAACCATTCGAATGTGTTAATGTATTTGTCAACTATACTATACCATATATATCTGTTAATGTTAATGGAATCATACAAACATGGATGCCATTGGAACTAGAGCTGTAGGTTAACCGAAACCGAACCGAGGTTTTCAGGGTTTTTTTAAAAAAAACCGAAACCGTCGACATCCCGTAATCTAAGGTTTTTCGTTTTTTTATTAAATACTCTCTTGCCAGCTCTTGCTGCAGAAATTCACAGACCTACAGCTCTAATTGGAACCAGTTCGTACCAGATAAAGCGGAATGATATTTTCATTGATCTTTTTATATGTTAATAAATTGTCGTGCCATGTGTATTTCAGTGCTTTTTCTCACTCATTTGCTCTTATGTTGATTGATTTTTTTTTCATATTTTATAGTTTGGGTAAATAAAAATATAAGAAAATTGTGTTGGTCAGTTATTTATTATCATGTAGAATGAGGTCCTCAGCACAGCAGGGTAGCATCACGAAATTTATCCCCTGTGAGCCTCAATCTGAATCAAGGTCTAAATGTGGCCTGATATGTGACCTATCCCCACGCTCTATGATGGTATTGCAGCGTTTTCAGATTAATTACAAACCATAGAAGTTATAAGCATTCTGTTTCCTTGGGGACATTCTAGAACCTCTTAGGAAAGAAAATTGCAAAGATCTCAATTCTACAACCTCTCAGGAAAAAGGAAAAAAAATTACATACACCTCTTTTTCTCTATTTTAACATGTCTAGAACGACCCACCATCCCCGCCTCAGTGTATGGAAAAAATGTATGCATTGTTATCATTATTCTTGCAAACTGCTATATGTATGTTTACTGTGAAATAAAGAATCAATCAATCAATCAATCACCCCCCCCCCCCCCCCTCTCTTTTTTTCCTATGGGAAATTGTGGCTGGTGCTTGGGGGATTCTGCGTTAAACTTGCAGAAAACTAACTCTACTTTTAGAATCTCTTCCAGTTTGTCTCTCTCCAAACCAGGTATACTGAATTTTTTTAAAATCAACTGCGGTCTTGTTGGAAAGAAAATGTATGTGTGACTTTGTGAGTGTGTGTGTGCGTGGGGGGAAGTGGGGGGGGGGGGGGGGGGGGGGGGGTGCACAAGTATCCAAGATGCAGTGAACTTACTACGGTCCGACCCAGTGAAAAAATGGGTCCACAAAAATGCAATATCCTGTCGCTATCATTTGTTGATGGGTCAAGAAAGGTGGTAAAAGTGTGCTATGGTACCGATCAGTATACTTTTAAAGTCCTTTCGTGCCACTCTACATATTTACGATAATGTTATATTAATAAATGTTCAAATATCCACTAACTTGCCACTCATACAAGCGCTCGCGATGGCTCGTTGTATCATCAGAATTTAACATATTTAATAAAATATATATTGTACCATCGACATCCATTTAGAGTCTTGAGTATAATATATATTTTAATGAACATGTTAAATTCTGATAAAATGATTAGCACCTGTGCCCAATCATGGAGTATGGTTTGGTATATGGAGGTACAGTACGTGGAGAGTGGATTGTAACTAAATCACCCGCGGAGTGGAGTTATCACCCAATCTATAACTTTCAAATTTTGTATATATCGACAATAAACACAAGCAATGTTTCAGCCAATGGACCTCCGGGTTTAACCCGGATGTCCATTGGCTGAAACTTTGCTGGTGCTGGTTATGTTTGAAACAAATTTGCAATTATTGCTCGGGTGGAATCCCCACTCTGCGGGTGATTTAGTGATAATACACTCTCCACGTATTGCATATAGTGTGAAACAAGGAAGGAGGTAAGCATGCTTTTTGTGAAGTTGAAAAGTGGAAGGCACGGCGTATAATCAACCAGTTCGTTCCTCTGTGCTGGGGGAGAAGGGGCAGATGAGGGAGTGGTGAGAATGCAAACTGGAGCCCTCTCGGTTGAGAACGCGACAAATCAGTGGCCTGTCAAGTTTTCATGTCAACTCGAACCTATAATTATTTTGATTTTTTTTTTAAATCGGTGTTTAACCCTTTACCCAACGAATCGCCCGCATCCGCCCGCGTAATCTCCAAATTCAGCAGTTGAAAAAATATTATTTTTCAAAAAATTAAAAAAAAAACATATCATGTGACCCCTCGTTGGAACGAGCTCGTCGAGCTCGTTCCAACGAGGGGTCACATGATATGGTTTTGTTGAAATTTTTTGAAAAATGTAAAAAAAATTATATTTAAAATAATAAATTTTGGTATCGTCTGCGTTGGGTAAAGGGTTAAATACACACATTCTAAAATCAGTTGGGTTGAAAATCAACCCAATCAACAGGGCTGAGTGAATATGAACCTATTTGGGTTCATATTCACTCAACACAGTTGATTTGGGTTATTTGTTTTTATCCCAACTGACTTTATAGAGTGCACTTATTACTTCTATTTGTAAACAGAATTGGGAGCGCGGTGGCTCAGTAGGTAGAGGTGCAGGCTGCAAGCCGAGAGGTCCTCGGTTCGAATCCCACCTGCGGCAACCGCGTTGTGTCCTTGGGCAAGACACTTCATCTCCATCGCCCGCGTTGGGGGCACGATGACGCCGTGTACTAAGGCGTACTGCACGTCGAAGGTACGCCTGTCTTCAACCAATCTAACCCTGCCTGTGCTGCAGTGCGGAGTTACGATGTTGGGGAGCTGGCAGCTGCTCGCCGTTGCTCGGTGGTTCTCTCCGGGTACTCCGGCTTCCTCCACCCGTAAAAATAAATATGTGACCTTAAACATCAATAAATAATAATTTGTAAACAGAATTACACAGGAATTCGTCTCCAAAGCGTATTACGGAAATCGTTACAGATATAGACACAAACTTGGTGTGGTTTTGTTTAAGCTCATCTAGCCTGGGTTTGAGGTACTGCCATCACTTAGCGTCCGTCGTACTTCGCCCGTCGCCCGTTAACTTTGCACATCAGTCTTCTTGTTCAGAACCACTGAACCAAAACCAACGGTTTCAACCGTACTTGGCATAAATAAATTATCTCTGGGAGACACCCTTCCAAGTTTGTTCAAAAGAAGTTGTAAAGACCGGTGGGCTTGGAACAGTGTGCCAAAAGCCTAAAAGTCTTCAAAAATCGCCTTCTCGTAAACCACCAGTCACAATGCTTTGAAATTTGGATGTGCATATTCCTTGTATGTTCAAGATTCAAATCTGTTCAAAGATTGTTTCTCTGGCAATATCTGGGCACTTGCAGGGAGAAGCAAAAAGTTTGTCGCGCCCCAAATTTCCATTTGTTTGATGCAGTATATAGTATTATGGGACATGTACTTGATGTGTGCAGGAAATAAATCCCGCCCCCATGAGAACCAAAGGAGCTAAAAATAGAAAAAAATTGAAACGCCTAATTTCAAAACTGTACAGAACAGAGTTTTTATTTGGTATTGGGTGCCCTTAGGGCAAATAGAATTGGGCCCAAAAAATTGCAGTTTTGTCATGGGGTACAATATTGGAGTAATGGAAAAGGGCTGAGTGGGCACTTTTGAAAAATTAAAAAAAAAAACATTTCTGCAGAACTGCCAATCAGAATCTTTTGGTATTTGGTATACTACATCCTTTAGGCGAAGCGATTCAAATTTGTTCAAATTTTGTTCCTTGGTCCTTATTTGGGCTCCCGTGTGAGAGCCCAAATATCAACTTAGTAGTATATGAGGAAAATCCTTTAGGATGCCCTCATTTCTCTTTTGCTTCCTCCCTCTAGACCACTTTTATTGCCTCCTGGACAACTTGATCCAGTTGAGCGTGTTAGGATCATTGAACGTCTGGTTTATTCTTTTCGTGTTTAGTTGCATATCCCTTGGTATTTTTTATTAAAATTAGGGTCCTGCGAATATTCGAGATTCGATTCGATATCGATACCATACGTATGCTTCGAGATCGATCCCGAATCAGTCTCAGGATTCAATTTTTTCGAATCTCTCGTACTAACTTCAATTTGTTACATTTCCAACCAACAAAAATAGGATAAAACTGTCATTAGAAAATTCATTCATGCAGGCTCAATTCCTATTTATTTGAGTAATTGCCAGTGTTTAATTGTTAGGAAAGGTGTGAATTGGGCCCAGAACATTATCCATAGTTTTGGTTTTTGAAGGCTTAACTTGTTACTATTCACGTTCTTAAGAACGTGAATAGTAACAAGTTAGGCCTTCAAAAACTAAAACTATGGACAATAGGCCTAGCTGTTTCAGCGACGGTGCTACAGAGAATATTTAGTTATTGGTGTTTAAGGTGTTCACTCCGTCGCGTAAGGGTCATCACAGTGTCCCGTAACTTCCGTTTGATGCAATATGAAATACCTTGTCTATTAAGATTCGACTCGGGATTCGATTCGATTCGATGTCGATATCAGAGACACGATTCGATTCGAGATTCGATTCGAAAAGAAATTTGTGATTCGCAGATCCCTAATTAAAATTTGTCCAAATTTGGGGAGTTTAAGTTTGTTCTTGAATTCCTTGCTGGGGCACATCCTTAAAATCATTTGTGTATGGTTCTTTTTGCCGTTGAAGAAAGTCGAAGAGATGCGTCAGCAGCGGCGTACACACGGAGGGGTTGAGGTGGGGGATTCGCACCCCCCCCCCCCTGAAAAAAACTTATATACATTCATACCTGAATTCCTAAAGCTACTTTGTATAATCTCACATTAGTATTTCTCCTGTCATTCTGATGGCAGTCAATAGCAGCAGAAAAATACCTCCTCACATTTTAGCCCCTCCCCCCACCACACCCGAGAACAGTCTGTTGTTTTCGTTTATTAAAACTAACAAATGAAAATTTTGCCTTTTTATGGTAAGCTAATTAGAAGCAACTGGTTCACAGAAAATGGTTAATTAATGGTTAAAAATATATACCAGTATCATACCTGTCAATAGTATTTATTTATTTATTTATTTATTTATTTATTGGTGCAACTGTCAGCTCCCCAACATACTAACTCCACACAAGCAGGGTTAGCATTGGTTGAAGACAGGTGCACCATCGACGTGCAGTACGCCTTAGTGCACAGCGTCGCCGTGCCCCCACGTGGGCAATGGGGGTGAAGTGCTTTGCCCAAGGACACAACGCGGTTGCCGCAGGTGGGATTCGAACCGAGGACCTCTCGGCTTGCACCTCTACCAACTGAGCCACCGCGCCCCCACCTGTCAATAGTTAGTGTCCACTTTAGCACTTTGTTTAGCGAATGTGTTTTTACAATAATTTGCAAGTTTTTATTCTTCCCAGGAAAAAAAATTGCGAATTTCACTTCCTAGATTTTTATATTAATGAAAAGGACAGTGTCTGTATTGTATTCCACGATGCGCACACAGCTGATAGAATGGGCAGGAAAAAAGTTACCGAGCATCAAAAGATGGTGAAACTGCCGTTTTCGTATTTTTCAGGTTTCAACAGAGAAGAGTCCAGAAATTGTAAAAAAGCCAGCTTCTGTATTTTTACATTTCTCTGCGGGACAATGCCCACAGTTTGTGAAATAATGCGCACATCGATGATATAAATTCGCTAAAACTTCGACATTTCGATTTTTATCTGAAATTCCCATTCCCATACCCATAGTATTCAAATATATCCACAAACTGGCTCCAGTTTACCTGCAAGAGCTCCTCACTGTATATAAACCAACGCGCAGTCTCCGATCTAAAAACCAAATTCAACTAGTTGTACCTTTTAGCAGAGATCTAATCAGGCTCATGATCGTGTGTTCTCCGTCGTGGGTCCCAGATTATGGAATTCCCTGCCAATTTGTGTCGGAACTTCAGAAACTCTCGATGTCTTCAAAAGAAATCTTAAAACTTTCCTATTTACTGAAGCATTCTCCTAAACCTCTCAAAGAGGCAACCAAAACAGATGTGACTCTTCATTTCAGAAAAGTGTATTTATTTCTGTCAAGCGTTTTAGAGCACTATTTGTGGTTTTACGCTCTAGAAAATCAATTATTATTATTATTATTATTATTATTATTATTACCCTGCGTGTTATATTTACTGACAGCTTTAACCCTTTACCTAACTTGAAAAGCAGACGACACTTGCAAAAAAAATTCTTGAATAACTATTTTTTTTTTCATTTTTTTGTCTCAAAAACATAGGTTATGACCCCTCATTGGAACGAGCTCGTGGAGCTCGTTCCAATGAGGGGTCATAACTTATGTTTTTAAGACAAAAAAATGAAAAAATAATAAATTGGAGATCTTTGAGAATAGCGCTGGCCGGTTTTGGCCGTTACGTTGGGTAAAGGGTTAAGGGGGGTCTAACTTTCTTGTAGATCTTCTCCGATGGTGAAAATTGTCAGTCATGTGGGTTTTGCAGTAGAAAGAAGAAGAAATGAAATAAATATGTCAAAATAATATGCGTTTCCTTCAGCCCTGGTTATTGAACATAAACTATCAACAGCAAATGCCTTTGTGTTTGGCGGTAAGCCTGGAAATAAGCAGACTGTCATCTGCAGAATGAAGTCCTCAGAGGGGGAATTTCGTGATGATACACTGCACAGCAGTGTATCAATACTAAATGTACCCTCTGTGAACCTCAATCGGAAGCATGATCTCGGGCCTAAACAGAACGAGGTACCAGGGGATAACTTGGGAATTGTCGCACACTGTATAGAATTGCATCATCAAATTCACTCTCTGGGGACCTCATTCTACAAATGACAGATTGCTTATTTCCAGGCTTGTATAATGACGGTGGTCATTTCAAAACGGGATGGAGTTCTTCATGGCGATCACAAAACAATAAACACCAAACACACTGTCAGGTTTAATTGCGTGCTATTCGGTGGTTCCATCTTGAATGTCATGCCGCGTTTCTCCCTTTGGTCACCATGATCATAATTTACTTTCTACCCACGTTGGGTTTAAGACTGTCAGTAAATGACTATTGTAAATCTCCATTTTGTCGCAAAGAACAAGAGTTTGACTCTTGTTAACCCCAGCCGTAATGAGACGACATTTACATTACTTTTCCATAAAAAATTAAGCAAGAATTTCATTTTTCATCCCTTAGCATAGCCTGGGTTCTCTTGGTGGAACGAGCTTGTTGGGCTCGTTTCAGTAGGGTAGTGGGTCGTAAACTATGGATTGGAAGCACAAATTGAATGGCGATTTTTCTATATAGCACTGCACTGATTTGGTCGGTAAGTTAGCTAACCTTCAAATCAGTGGCGGCGCCAGAAATTTTTTTGTGGGGGGGGGGGGAGGCAACTAGGGGGGGGGGGCAGACTCCCATGAAGGGGGGCAAATACGTAAAGGATCATATCATTACTTTGTTATGAGGTAGTCCAAACTTGGACCCAAAGTCCGTAATATACTTTTTTGGTTTGGTACGTCCTGTGGACGTACCAAACCAAAAAATTATATTACGGACTTTGGGTCCAAGTTTCGACTAAATGTAATGGTAATTAGCGGTCCTCCTTTCAAAAAATCCTGGATCCGCGTCTGGTGGGTCTGTGCGTGAGAGAGAGAGAGAGAGAGAGAGAGAGAGAGAGAGAGAGAGATGCCTTTGTTGGCTTATAACTTAATTATAACTTATAAGTATCTGCATCCGAGTCTTTAAATCTCTACTGCCTGGATGTGTTCATCAGCTAGCCTGAGGCTTTGGGCTAAGTGTGTATGGGAAATTATTGGGAATAAAAAAAGAGAGGGGGGTGTGTGTGTGAGAGAGAGAGTGACTGAATGTGTTTGTTTGTGAGGGTGGATGGAAATGCATGCGAGATGGTTGGGGGGCAACTGGGGGGGGGGGCACAGCCATCGTTTGGGGGGGGGGGGGGGGTGCCCCCATGCCCCCCTCCCCCGTAGCGCCGCCACTGCTTCAAATCCCCATACAGCCACAAACGGCCCCTCTTATATTGCTCTGAAAAAGTTGTCCCAATTGTTTTCTTCCTTGAGAACTCGACTAGTTTAGTGCATTTGTCTTGACAGCGTTTTACATCATTGTTGTATGTCTGTACAGGCAGCTAACAATAATGTAGAAACATTGCTAAGTCATCTCCAGCTGAGTTCATGTATATACCGTAGTTATTAACGTCAGATTAATCGTAGGACTTACGGGTTGTTTTCGGCACTGTTATGCAAGTTCGAGATTGTCGTTTTTGTCATTGGTGTTGTTTGGCCATTGAACTGAAAGTCATACAGGCGCTTTTTTCGTCATCCGGCGTCTGGCCTCCGAAGTAAGCTAGCATCAGGGATGAAAATTTTCGGGGGTTACCCTGAATTTAGAGATGTTCGATAACATTCAAGAACTTTGACTTCCCATGAAAACTGACTTCAGCCAACAGTTGCACGTTGGTTGTTTGTTTGTTTGTTTGTTTGTTTGTTTTTGTATTGCCGCATTTGCATCCTTGCACATATGACAAGCACTGTGTGTTCTGCGGCTCCTCCCAGTTTGTACCTTTGGCACCAAGCTAGAGTACATGTCCCACTCTAGGGGCGGATATAGTGTCAATATATATATATAATGTCAAAACTATTGTGTGCCACATTAGGATTTAGGGTTCATTGTAAACTCCCAGTCTTAACTCTCAAGAGTCAAGTGTCCTTTTTGATATATCTGCCCCACACAACCGCTTTTCCTCGGAAGCTCCGACGCTCTTGGGTACCAACTAGAAAAGTGTGTTAGAAAACTCATGGCCTCAGTTCAAAATCTTGATTATAGGATCGTCGAAAAGTAGGACATTCGGAGTATGGGTGTACCTTCGGAAAATAGGACCTTCGGAGTATTGGACCTTTGGAATATCAGGCCTTCAGGGTATTGGGCCTTCGGAATATCGACCCTCGAAGTATCGGGCCGTCGGAATAGAGGTCATTCGGAGCATTTGATCATCGGGGCAACTGGTTTTCGGAATAGAAGGCCAACGCCAATGTTGTATCACTGTAGGTAATTGAATCAATTCTTGGAAATCTTGTGAAATCGTGACCTAAATTCTCTCACGTTTTAGAAGAAATGCCTTCGCTTAAAGGAGTTTATTTCAAGACCCCCCTGCCACCTCCATGGGTTGACAACTGAATGTGCACACAGAGAAATTTGCACCACATTTGGTTCCAAGTAGAGCCCAAACCAGTTGCAGAACCTAAACAAATAAGTCTTCATATGTGATCTAGAACCCGGAAATTTCATATAGAGTTACCTGTCTTGTTTATATTGAAATCGCAACTTAACGATGCGTGGTGAAACGGTAGAAAACGTGTTTCTGACTAGGAGTGTCACGACTAATCGATTAATCGATTGTTGATCGGTCACGGCAAAATCGATTAGTATTTTTCGTTGTCGAATAATCGGTAAATTGTATCTCGCTTCAGACGTTTAATAATTAAAAGAAAATTTGATGAAAAAACTATTGTTTCTAAAGGTAAAGAGTTACGAACATTGATATTAAACCCCGAGAAGCCGTTGGAAGCATTTGTCTTTCAGGAACATTCATCAAAGCTATGATGTTCTGAACTTTTGAACCGTCAGTGTAATAATCAAGACCGGTCGGCAGTTGCGACTTCGCAACTGCCGACCGGTCTTGATTATTACACTGACGGTTCAAATACTCAGAACCTCAAAGCTTTGAGTGTACCTAAAAGAGGATCTTTTTCGTTGTTTACCGAAGGTAGGTCAACTGAGATGAACTTCATTTTTTATCGACTTCAAAAAGAGGGAGGTGGTCATCTAATACGATTAATAGATTATTATCGATTATTTGCGGCGATTAATCGATTCCTAAATTAAAAAATCGTGACAGCCCTATTTCTGACGTTGCTTCGTCGATTTTAAAACTCTAACCTGGCGTGGTTTTATATATTACAGTTTTTATAATGATGGCCGCCAGAGTCCAGTTAATATGAAAGACTAAAGAACCAAAACATTTTTACTGTATGTTAACCCTTTACCCAACGTAACGGCCAAAACCGGCCAGCACTATTCTCAAAAATCGCCGATTAATTTTCATTATTTTTTTCATTTGTTGTCTCAAAAACATAGGTTATGACCTCTCGTTGGAACGAGCTCGTTCCAACGAGGGGTCATAACCTATGTTTTTGAGACAAAAATGAAAAAAAATTAGTTATTCAAGTATTATTTTTGCAAGTGTCGTCTGCTTTTCAGGTTAGGTAAAGGGTTAAGTTCCATGGTTCCCTAACTAGGATAAAATGAAAAACCAAGGAATCTCAATTTCTCTGTGTGCAGACATCAGAAAAATTCAAACTCTTAAAAGGAAGACAAAATGTGGCCGAATATTGTTAAGTACAAAAACTAAAGGATATTGGGCCATTTCGACAAATAACAACTTTTTAATCAAACACTAATTTAAAAAGTATCCTGTCGCGAAACACTCGATGTTAGCAAATGAAATAATGCTCCACCTGTGGGCTAAGTATAAACCTATTGAAAGAAACGTGTGAAAAATATCGAGCCAAATCCATTGGGATCTTTAGCGCAACAGGTTTGCTACTCATTAGCGTTCGGATAAGATGCCGCATGGAGAATTATCATGTTTGATGCACAATGCTATTACGCATTTGTACAAGAAATGAGCGGTGAGGGTGCCGTAACATCGGTTATTATTTTATGAGTTCGAATTAACAACGGGATAATTCATCTCCCAAAATGACCAGTGTTGAAAATCTGGAGATTTCACATTTAGTTTAAATTCTATTTATTACCAAAGAAAATAATGCAATTTGAACAATACAATAGCAGCGTACAACTACTAACAAGGCAATGTATTCAGCATCAAGCTAAAAGCTTATTATTTGACCGTTTCCATATTTCATAATCGTGGAATCAGAGGCTGTTGAACCGGGATTGGAGTATGCACGGCACCTGCCTTCCCGTTTTTCCCCCCACAGACCGGATAAATGATTACTCAATGAGTAAAAAAAATTTGAGAGGACGCAATGAAAATGTATGGAGCCCGGTGGGTGACAGGTTTCACACTTATTTTATTTCGTTTTACCGAAATAATATTTCGAAATAACGAAATAATATTTCGTTTTAACGAAATTATTATTTCGTTTCAACGAAATATTATTTCGAAATAACGAAATAAAATTTCGTTTTAACAAAATAATATTTTGAAATAACGAAGTATTATTTCGTTTTAACGAAATAATTATTACGTTTTAACGAAATTATCTGTAGCGGCATGCAGTGCCAGAATACACCGCCTCGCTACTTTTCGATTGCAAATTCTGCTTACTTAGCTGAGTGATACGGTTACATATTCTAGCAAAGTATGAATTTGATTCATTAAAATTAATGACTTCACTTTATTGTTTTCACCCATATAGGGAACATCAGGCAAGAAATTTTAATTTATAAGGTGTGAAAGGCATCAATAATTAGACCACCTTGTGGTCCAATTATTGATGACTTTCACAACTTATAAATTATGGACACAAATGGACTTACTGTCAAGGAAATTGTGGTTTTTTTTTTCGAATTTCACATTTTTTCCCGTGGGAAGGTACCCGGACTCCCCTCCATTGAGGGAGGGACACCCCCTCTTGTGCTCGCCCACACCTTGTTGTTGCAGAACAGGGATAATTCAGCGAATCATATTCTGTTTGCCCCCCCCCCCCCTTACATATTACTCCCCCCCCCTAGCTTTGATATCCTGGCTACTCGCCTGATCTAACTGCCTTCCGGTGCACGGAACTGTATGAAAAAGGCTCCAAATTTTGCAAGCTTCTCTGCGCGAAGTCTCCCAGTCGCCACGTTTTTCGCCTCCGCGCTCATATTCAATATTTATAATTTTAATGATCCCTCCCACGTTTGCAGGTCTGGCTCCGCGGCTGGGGATAACTGTCGATGGTCGTAGTTGACCAGGTGTCGGTTGTGGAGACGTGCTTGTTAAGTTCACCTGTTCCCTCACCAATTGTTCCACTGAGAGAATTTCAAGGATAGTGCATGGGTTCTGAATAAAAAGGATGCAGAGCTACCCAAACAAAAAACTCACAGAAGACAACCATTTCAATATGGGAAATATCAGGGACGCCGGAGCGAATTTCGGATTGGGGGGGGGGGGGGGGGGGGGGGGGCTGAGGGAGGAGTAAGGGCATGACGGGCCGACCCTAGTTTATTAACTCTCAGTATACAAACCACGAATACTATTCTCGATTGAGTCTCAATCGAGAATAGTATTCGTGGTTTGTATACTGAGTGTTAATAAACTCAATTTTTGACATGATGTGAAAAATATACGCAGTTCGCGTTTGATAAGATTATCCCCCCCCCCCCCCCCCACACACACACACACACAGGCGGCCTGTGTGAGGGGCATAATCTTATCAAACGCGACTGGCGATTTTTACTTGATAACCCGCACATTCATTCAAGGGACAAACAAAGAATGACTAATGATCATGTCCTTTTGGGTTATCCCCCCTTAACCTTTACACAAATCAGTGACTGACATTTCGTCGCCTGAGTGCTAGAATGTCCTATGTCCCATAGGGGACATCGGACATTCTAGCTCTCGGGCAACGATTTCTCGCGGAAACTGGATACAAGAATGTCGTCGAAACATATTTAGGCTTGGTCGTTTATCAGACAGAGCAGCCCCATTCAATGAAATATATATGGTTGGGGGGGGGGGGAGCTAAAGCCCCCCTGCCCCCCCCCCCCCCCGGCTCCGGCTTCCCTGAATATGTAGCAATCAGAAGGTGTTTTCTTTGAGAGGAAGTGTTGGGTAGGTATCTTCCATGCATTTTTCAGTGGAGGAGTTACGGTGTTCGGGTGAGGGTCATGTTTCCCTGCTATACAATTATGATTAGTTCCAGGATTCGTGAAAATCCGATGAGATAATATATGGAGTGGAGGAAGCAAGAAGGTGGGGTTGAAGGGTGAGCGGGTAATGTGTAACAGTTGGACTACTCTGTACACATTCAGTTATACACTCTATACATTATTACATTATCTCATCGGATTTACACGAATCCCGAGAGTCATACGTGTGAAAAATGTGTGTGTGTGTGTGTGGGAGGGGGGGGGGGGCATTTTTGCTCGTTCACTGGGATATTTTCATTGACTCTCCGATTCGTCGTCTTTCCTTGGAGCGCGGTTGGCTATAGGTGGTAACGGTATTGGACTTCAAACCGAAAGATTCACTGTTCGAAAAATTAGCCTATAGAGTTAATGGGTTAAAGTGTAAAAATGAGTAAATTAAATATTAGTTAGCGGCTTAATTGTGTTTGTAGAAATTAGCTGGTCAGTCTATTAAATGTCGTGAAAAACAGCATATTAGAAAATCAGTTATTAGTGTGAATTACCGTGTACGCTGTTTCCCCACATAAAACTGTAGTTATTATTTCAGCTGTCAGTCAAGGGGAGGCCACCAAAAATTTGCAAGACGTGGGGGTGGGTGGGTCTCTTGAGTGCGCCAAAAAATGTGCATTTCCAACTTGTGCAATTTTTTGAATTTTTTAAAAATATATCAATATATCAGCTAATATATACCATCATTTGTGTTTCAAACCTTAAAGATGATGTTGTACATCACACTCTTGACATAAATACAACATCAGGAGGCTTTATATGTGAGAATATTGGGCATAAACTGGGAAAATGTCACACATTAGTAGGGGGTGGATGTCTTGTTCGAAATGTAGAAAATGTGCAGACAATATTTTTGGAACAATTCAAATGAAAATTTGTTCCCGTATATGTACATCTGCTCTGGCCAAGCCTGATAATGAACAGCTTGTCTTTTGCAGACTGGGGCCAACAGCAGCCCACAGAGGTTTAAATTGGTGGTACCAGTTTAACCCTTTACCTAACATGAAAAGCAGACGACACTTGCCAAAAAATGATTGAATAACTAATTTTTTTCATTTTTTGTCTCAAAAACATAGGTTATGACCCCTCATTGGAACGAGCTCAACGAGCTCGTTCCAATGAGGGGTCATAACCTATGTTTTTGAGACAATCGTTCCAATGAGGGGTCATAACCTATGTTTTTGAGACAAAAAATGAAAAAAATAGTAAACCCCCCCCCCCCCCCCTTGTGTCAGTAGAGTAAAAATCACAGTGATAAATATATAGTCAAGTTTCTGTTATCTTGTCAATCGGAGAGTACACTTTAAGTACCTATATAAGTAATGAAATTTTGTTTATTTTGAAAATTCTCACCTCTGATATTCCTTCAATTCAAATTAAATATACACAAAATGTACATCAAAATGAAGGTTGGGATGTATAGGACACGAAACACATAAGTAATCAACTCATTGACTCGACTGTAGGCACCACTGGTTCCTGGAAGTCTGCTGCCGTATTCGCACCAGAACTGATAATTTAATAATATTTCACGAAAACAACTTGTGGCCAAATGTGCTTTATATATCCAAGAACAAAGCTAGGGGATAAAAATTCTTCAAAACACGGCGACAGAGCTACATTGGGGAAAATTCCAAAGCCCTTGCTTTTGTTTACGTGTGAGTCTACTTTCGATTTCCGGTCGACGTCATCGGACAGAAAAAGCATGTAAAAACAACGCCGTCTAAAATCAAATAATGAAAAAGATCGCCTTCATACAGTATACTGTTATTACATAGAGATTGCACAGTTGCCATATTCAGTGCAAGGTATCATGATACCTGTTGAAATTTCTTAGAATTACGATTTTGTTTTTGGATGGAAATTCGTGGTAACGAGTGATTTGCGCATGTCTGTCGAGCATGGAAACCATCTTCAATAAAAAATGCAGACAGTGTTGTCCTTTTCCAAAATGCAGTCCTGCCAGTGTATTCGAAAGTGTTTTGAATGCCTAGCTTTGTTCTTGGATATATGAAGCACATTTGGCCACAAGTTGTTCTGATGAAATATTATTTTATTATCAATTCTGGTGCGAATACGGTAGCAGACTTCCAGGAACCAGTGGTGCCTACAGTCGACTCTATGAGTTGATTATATATGTGTTTCGTGTGCTATACATCCCAACCTTCATTTTGATGTATAATTTGTGTATATTTAATCTGAATTTAAGGAATATGAGAGGTGAGAATTTCAAAATAAACAAAATTCCATTACTCATATAGGCCCTTAAGAACTGCTAATATTATCATCTCATTCTCTCGTTAGTGGTCTAAGGGGAGACAATTTGTGTTGATATAAATGCAATGAAGCACATTATTCTGAAAGTGTTGAGTATTAGTGTCCCTGACTTGAACTCTGACTTGAGTATGGGGACGGATCGGTGGAGGTACCAATTTGGCAGATGGTGCTTCTGTCGCTTGATTAATTTGACTGACTTTGCAGACGACCACGAGATCTGGAGTCAGCAGATTGCGCAATTTGCTCAAGGCCAGTCACGTTTCACGTTGTATATAATAGTCGCCAGTAAGCCAGGCCTAACACCTTGAGTCACCGTTAACAGTCCGACACACGTGTGCTTGGGACAATTTGTGGCAGGGCAGATAGTGGCTGCCCTCAAGAATAACTACCGTCACTCCTGTTAAATGACCTTCGGCAGTTTATAATAGTAATTTGTAGTGGTAAACATTGTAAGGTAAATTTGTACAATATGACGGAAAAATTGTGCAGAATAAATTCCTACAGAGAAAAGTATTTACAGAGATTTTGTATGATCCCTTATTTACATGCCTGCTGAACCGTCCATTAGCAGAATCATCCATTATTTGCCTCACAGCTCTGCACAGTTGAACCACAAGACGGTACACTAATCCAAGGCCACAGCTTACACGAACCTATTCAGAATCCAAAGGCGTTTGAGGGTATTGAACGTCGAACACTTCTCTGCCAAATCCATTAGACGATCAGCGGGTTGACAACCCAGGTATGCCACTGATCCACACCAAGGGTAACTGCGTTGTGTCCTTGGGCAAGGCACTTAATTCCAAGTGCTCACGTGGGGGAATGGTGGCACTGTTAACTAAGGGGTACTGCACGTCGATGGTGCACTTCTCTTCAACCAATGCTAACTCCACTTGTGTGCAGTTGGTACGATGGGGAGTCTTACAGTTGCACGCAGCTGCTCGGCAGTTCTCTCCGGGTACTCAGTCTTCCCCCACTCGTAAGGATGACCTGGTTGTTGAAAGGGTCGTTCAACCCTAATAAATAAATTCACCTATCCATCTTGTGTGCAGAAAAGCAAGCAAACTGGTCCGAACTTTGCAATATATTTCACGCGAGGACCCCCAGACCATCATCATTCGCGTCTTTGGTACTCGTCGATCTGAAGAATTTTACCCCCCCCCCCACCCCCCCCCCCGGTTTTGAAGGGTGGGTTTGTTTTGGGGGCTTTTTTTGCTTTTACTACGCCATATCCCCCCCCCCCTCCACACACCCCATTTAGCTTTTGCAGCAACGTAGAAGTTACTTGAATGTATATGGTTTAAATTGCCGGCATTGTTTGTCCATCTCATCAAGTTCAAGAGATATGTAGAGTCCGTCATCTCATGGAATAGAACAAATTTGAATTCTTATTATAGCTTATCGGATTTGCTCGAATCCCAAGGGTCGTACTTGTCAAACATTGCTCGAATCCCAACGGTCATACTTGTGTTCCCTGTGCCGTGGCACGGAATCTTTGATAAAAAAGCAGTAATTCCGTTTATTCGATTTTTGAATCTGATAACTGTCCGGCCACGCTGACCAAAAGCAGCCCGAGATTTGTACATACTTTAATAATTTGCGTGGTCGTATTATACTATTGAACCCCGATTATGGAGCCATTCAGTTCGTCCACACGAATTCAACTCGTTCGCACAAATTCAGTGCCTTCGCACGAATTCAACTCGTTCGCATGATTTAAGTTCGTTCGTACTAATTGAACTCGTTCGTAAGAATTCACTTCGTTCGCGCGAATTCAGTTCGTTCGCTCGAATTCAATGCGCACCAACGCGGTTCATTCGCAGAAATTAAGATTTGTTTTTTTTCTTTGCATGTCACCTGCAGGGCTCCATAACAGTTCTCTGAAATTCTCAATTATATGGTAACTAAAATCTGATTCTCGCACAGGCGTTTGCAAATATCACAAATTTTAGGCCACACAAAGTAGATTTTCTGTGTCTCAGATCAGGTTTTGTAAAATTGCATGCTGGCGGGCGGTTTTTTATTTTATTTTTTATTTTTGTAATTATTTCTTTGCCATCTGAAGTTCATATTCTTGGATTGTTTTATGTTTTAGGCCTCATAACCTACAGAAAAGCATGAGTGGTGGTGTCTTTCATCCCTTGAGTGCAACAAGGCTTTGCAATGCTGAAGCATTGCAAAGCCTTGTTGCACTCAAGGGACAAATTTATCAATTTTATTAACTTGGTTAAAATATCCAACATAAACCATTTAATTTTTTTATTTTTTCAAGTTTGCATTGGTTATAAAAAGAGAGCATGCGGCAGCCAAAAGGACCATGCGATAGGGCATGAGAAACATATTTTTAACTTTTTTAGGCCTTAAGGCTTGTCTTCTAAGACAAAAAAACTGAAAGAAAACAAAAAATTTGAATGGCGACTTTTGTAAATAGCGCCGTTGGTCGGATATGACTGCTACGTTAGGCAAATTGTGAATCTAATTATCCGAAGTTCAGGGCTTAAAAGTCATGCGAGAATCAGAATCGATTCTCGCAAATGATTCTCACAAGGCAAACAGTAAGAATCAACTTTGATTCTGGCAAAATGTTCATTTGATTTTTGTCGCAAATTCTGAAAAAGTCCCCAGAGAACCGAAGAAGCAGCAGGGAGGGTCAGCATACCAATTTCGACAAAAAAAACTCACGAGAGCCCATGGGAAGGCCCATACCAATTTCGATAACTTAACAGAGACCTCAGACGGGGGGGGTGAGCATACCAATTTTGACAACTCAAAAAAACCCACGAGAGCCCATGGAACGGCCTACCACCCTCGCCAGCCCCGGCTCTGCTAGATAACTAACAAAAACACTGCTCACATGTGTTCACAGAAGGGCTGCTTACAGTTGAAACATGTCTGTTATTCTTCTCTTTAAAATCCAACTGTTCATTTATCAATCTGTGGTAAAAATGCACTGTTCAATCATTGTTTCATCTGTTGATTAGGGTTGTCGACCTTGCACTAAACACCACTGAAGTGTCGAATGCTGTTTCGTGTACTTTATAAGCAAAATTGATCAAACGATAAATATAGGCACCTCCCAGCCCCAATTCTGCCCAATATCAGACACATGTGTAAAAAAACAAACCTTGAGTAAGTGTTCTTGCATGAACCCTGTAGCGAAGGTAAATGTAAGCTTTACAACAGCGTTCATGCCATGCCAAGAACACTCTATCCAAGGTAAATGTAAACACAACAACAGCTTTCGTGACAGGAACTCTAAGCCTGAAGTGCAATGTATGAATTGGGGAAACAATTACAGAACTTCTTGGTTTATTGTGCAACATCCGTCACGTTGAGAACATTATGTCATCAGATTTATTTTTGTTCTGGACAACACACTGCTGATAAAAGAACAGATGATACAATGAGATGTGTGGTTCTTATCTGTGTTAAAATGCACTGTTCAAACACTGTGTCGATTAATGTTTTTATATATACACCTTTGTACTGTAAAATAAAGTTATATCTATCTGGTATGAGATATATATATATACAGTAGTTGCCAAAACAGAATGTCATGGGGATCGCTTGGTATTACCAAAATTAAGTCCTTTTTATGGAAGGTGCGGCAATCCCATTCGACCTGGGAAGGGCAGTCGTCAGGCCATTTTGAAGTCTTGTCTTAGTCATACATACTATGGATACCCAGTCATTTAGTTTCAATAGTGGTGCAAAATACAAGACAGGCGGGGTGTTCTCGTCCAAAGACATAGTGAAGCAACTAACAAAACCCAGCATCCGGGTCTCGGCCGCGTCGCACGCATATTTCCAAGAGCATTATCCTGATGTGTTCCAGAAGTACCGGCTGCCACTTGTCGAATCTGACAAGCTAGTACGGACATGGCTTAGCAATCCAATGCAGTTCTGGCAGAACCAGCTAAATTTCGCCATCTGGTGTGCAACGACAGGCTCTGGCATGTCCATACAAGATCACCTAAGCGCCTCAGATCCCCTCATTAAGTCCTTATACGAGTTCCTTGTGTACTACCAGGTTCGCAGGATCCTCAACGAGCTAAAGACTGCACTGCCCGCAAGTATGCTCTATGGCTTGACCTGCGGATCACGGATGATGGCGAGCTACACGCCAGTGAAGGTATCACTATCCAGATCACAAAGACAGCAGGGACAAGTGGTCTATCAGATGTTCCAGGGGGAGCCACCATTATACATCATCGACGATTGGACAGGCGACAAAAGCTTTGACGCAAAAGAAAGACATGCTGCTGAGCTAGCCTTCTCGGGTCGTCATGCGCAGCAGAGCGTTTGGGTTTTGACTCAGAAATATAAGTCTGTCTTAAAAGATCTTCGCGAGCAGACCCGCTGGGCCTGTCTGTTCTACTGCAATGACAGGGATAGATTCGAGGACTGTCTACGAGAGAATGATGTGATTGAAAGCCGCGAGGAGCGTGCAGCAGTTCGCTAGGCATTGGCGGATAATAAGCATGCCCGTCTAGTGTTAAAAACAGACCAACCTACCACTTATAAAGTTTTATATTAAACCCAGACGGAGTGCATGTACATATCCACACCATCGTGGATTGCGACAAAATCATTAACCAACTGCTGGAAGAGCAAGGAACTGAGCCGCAGGCAGTCAATACAGAAGACAAGATGGCAGTGGATCCTGCTTCAGTTGCAGAGTAACATCCGAAGGAACAACAGGCCGATGGGACCAAACGCGAAAGGCCAGCTGCGATAGCTTCCGGTGGGCAGGCTAAGCAATATATGGGGAAAAACCTCACGGTTGACCAGGTCGACGACATGGCAGATCAGGAAATCGATAAACTCTGTGCTCGATATGAGGCACGGCTCGGCGCAGCAATGACAAAAACTCTAGGGACGGCCGCACTACAACTCTATGCAAGGATGGTCAGCATGTTTCTTCCCATACCCCCAGAGAACCAACCAAAGCTGGTTGCTGACCTTGAGGCATATCCATTTGTTGGGTACGCGCTAAGCAGTGCCACGTGTGTGCTATATCATCGGTATGGCATGTACTTAGCACCGCTAACCGCGGCGCTAACCACTGCTAAACAATGTCGATTTGGACATACCTGCCCTCTTACAGTTCAAGACGCTGTCATCGATGACAGAGCCAAACATATCGACGGAGCCAGACTTGCCGACAGTTGCTACGCAACAGGTGGAGAGAGTAACAGCTGTGTCAACCACTGAGGAGTCGCCTGTTGTTCCTGCACAGAAGCGACAGAAAGACCCTTAAAAGTGGCCGCTGGAAGGACAGGAGCTGCCGTCTGGAATGCAAAACAACAAAACCCTTGGTCGAATTGCGAGAAGAGAAGGCCAATTTCCAGAGAATGGCCATAAACAACGCAACCCAAGCGGGTGGTGTTCCTTCCGAACGGGAACAACACCAGCAAGGGATCTCGATGCATCACGAATGCAGTTCATTGGCCAGAGAATGGCCATAAACAACGCAACCCAAGCGGGTGGTGTTCCTTCCGAACGGGAACAACACCAGCAAGGGATCTCGATGCATCACGAATGCAGTTCATTGGACAAATGGTCCCCATGGATTGCTGGGGCTGTTGGTTTGGCTAGCTTGGCATTATGGTTTTGCCGGGCAAAAGGAAGACGACCAGTCCAATGGGACCGCCCAATGCTGATCCGGTGAACCGAGTCGCACCTCCAAACAAGCAGTTAGAGGTATCTAAAGACCCATTACATATGAAGTAATCATGTCTTCAGCCGATGGAAAGATGCTTGTCAAAGTTGCCTATCACAGCGCCGTAGTTTCTGCCCTAGCAATAGGGTACGCCCGCTTAGGTAAGATGGCAATGAAGGGTGCCACCCCTAAACTTGACTTCATAGGCTATGACGTCGGGATGGCAGTCCTTGACGTGGGGCTGGCGATGGCAACCAAGGACATCCTAATTAAACAAGGAATCATTCCACCAAATATTATGAAATAACAAGATGGCCTCAATTGCAATGCTAGTTGGGGGCACCCTTATTAACGCATTGGCCTTCTCTGGCAGCAACTACCTCTTCTCCATGTTTCGGGATAATGAGGCTGGTGAGGAACGTGCACGACATGACAAAGCTATAGAAAAGCTCCAGACAGCTCAGGCAGCATGGTCCCATAAGAGAACAGAACGCCTCGATTGGATTAACGAAGAACTATATCGCCAAGGTCATGCAATACGCACATTCCAGGGTGTCGATGCTGCAATTCGCGAGTATGCACGGGTAACTGGGAACAATTTAAACAGTCTTGGCCCAGAGCCGCAACTAGAAGACGTTTACACACCATCAGCCGATCAAAAATACCGCGAGGTCGCCTTTGTTATCTTGGGGATGGCTGCGACGGGCCTGGTGGCCTACAAACTCGCCAAGTGAATGTGTTCCTTCGGAACTGCAGCTGTGCTGCCAGCCGTTGTAACGGAGAAAAAAAAACAGTAACGGAGTCTAAAAAAACTGGGATTTTTTTTTGTTGCTGCGCTGTGCCCAGCTACTAATCCATCCTTATTCGCACGGCGAATGCCCATGAGATGCTTACTAAGCATCTGCGGCGGGGTTGGTGGGCTCTGGTGTCAGTTGGCCAGTGCGTATCATGGGCTTGCTCTGCCGGGTGAGTTCTTGGCGTATCAGTAATAACATCTCGTTTTTTGTGCCCTGTGAGTTCTCTCGGCAAGAAGTCTTGCGGATATCAAGCCGGAGTTGGTTGAATTTCTCTTCCTCTGCGAGTATATGATTGAATTCCTCGTCTGATATCTGGCCATCATCAACAGTCTCGAGTACAGATCTGCGATGCTCGAAAGTTTTGCCTCCGCTAATGTAGCAATGGTGTTGTGCTTTTTAGCCTTCTTTGTGAGTCTTCGGCTTACAAACTTCCCGAAGACACCTGCACCTGCCGCGGCCTCTAGCGCTATAATCACAGGAACCGCTGCTACGTTGGCCAACAGTCCAATACCACTAACGCCGATTCCTACACCCACCGCGGACATAACTATTTCAATGCCATCTGCGATATTAACCCCTCGCTGGTATTTCTTACCGAGGGAATACCTGCGGTCTCGTTCGGCCATGAGACGGGCTCTAACATCACCGATCTCCTGGATGCGTAAAGTATTCGCGTCACTGTTTTTGAGGTTTGGATACAGACCCATTGTTATTAGTCATGCTCCACTGCCTTTAAATCATCGTCCGCCAGTGTCTGACTGGTAAACTGCACGCGCTTGAGCTTAGCTGGGCCAAGATATAGGGTATTGAGTGTGTAAGTTGGAAAGTCATCAACTGTGACCTTGTGCTCAACTCCACTGAACGAGAGCAACACATCTTTGCCACGGATAATGATGACAAGTTCTTTGCCGTTATGTCGCCGACCGCATTTTAGGGCAAGCCCATGTAGCACTGGTACGAAGTCGTTGGGTGGTGGACCCATGACTATCTGTAGTATTCTTGCCAGCAAAAAGACGATCAAACTCCAAAACGAGCTTCATCGTCACGCCTTGTTTTTGTCCCCACCCAGCACATATCCCACCGAGCTTTCGTGAACGTTAACAGCACCTCCTTTCGGGATGTAAGAGGCCAACACGCGGCCACTGTTCTGGAGTTTACGTAGCCTGTGTCCACGGCCCAGTTGGATGTGAGGTTGGATGACCCTGAAGTCAAGTTCCCACCCACTGCGTACAGGGTTCCTATACAGAGACCACTGTCTGGCATCATTCTGGAGGAGTTTGTAGCTCCTCCACGGGGCTGAGCCGTCCAGGTTCAAACCACGCAGCTCGGTAAAGGTAGCTTGTACCGTGGAAACAGCAGATGGGAGTTCCGTTCTCTTATATAACCCATTAGAAAGTTGAAATATATACAGTTTGTCCTTCTCACCTGGTTCTCCAAAGCCCTTCGTATCCCCAAGATCAGCCAGCGAAATTGTTGTGCAAGACAATACATCATGAGCTCCTGGTCCTCCACTATCCACCATGCCTTTACACAGAAGATACATTTCTAATATGTAATGTTACTGATAGGTGCTGTAATTCAATAGGGTCGCCCCTGCTATTTACAACGCAAACTGTGATATTGCTTATAGGACCTGGGACAAGCCTTTGTATTGCAAATGAGAGAAAGCTTCTGTTCTGCCACTGGCACATTTTTCATTTGCTACAGGTACTGTTCTGAGTAGTGTGCTGGGTAGCCCGTTATAAACATTGTCCGTGGTGCTGACTTCTGACAGATAAGCGGAGACCTTACGGTGGGCCGCAAGACTAGGTAACTCACCCCCATCAGCCTCCCCCCCCCCCCCCCCAGGGATTTTGGTTGTAAATCCTAATGCGCGTGCCAACTTTCCCAGAGACCTATCTGTCTTGAGTCGCAGACGACCCGATGGTTTGTTAGGATCCAATATAGCCCCAACTTGACTAAACACCTCGTCATTTAGCTCGCATACATTGTAATAGCCATCTGGGATTGAAATCATCTTTCGCTCGTCATCATTCTCAGACACAATGCGAACAGTATTGTTGCGTAGCCGCGTGCTTATGTTGTACCAAAGAGGGTAGTACGTTACTTCATCAAGCGCATATTGCTCTCCAGCAGGGAACGCCCTTGGTAGGTCCACGGTTTGAATGTCGGATAGTGTCACGTACATTCATAGTTTTATAATAAGATAAGACTCCTCCAATATAGGTCAAATTAGTCTGAGTCGACTGAAAACCAGAAACGTTTATAAGAGTTCATAACTATAATATTGTCTTGAAGGGTTTTTATTACTATTAACAAGACCATCATTGTATATATATATTTCACCACCTCCGCGAATCGGACGCTAACCTATTTGGCGCCCAGACCACATACCTCTTGCCGATTTGTGTAACAAGGGTGAGGGTCATGCCACCTAATAGATTCTTTTCTTCCATAAGTTGGTAGGTGCCTATGGGCAGGTCTCTCCATTTCGAAGCTTCGCTTTTCTTGAAATTCTCTTTTGTTCGCCAGCTCATGTCTGTGACTATTGCTTTGTGTACTTGTTGGATACTTAACACGTGACAAATCTTCAATTGTGCATATTAGAGGTCCAAAGGATGCCGGTATACCCAAGAATGGACAGCAAGATTGCAACAAAGTTGGCTTCAATCTAGTACAGCCCCAAGGGGTACTGGAAGGGACTTGCGGCCATTAAAAACCTTGCTTCCGCGACCAAGGTCTCTGAAGATGTGGCTCGAGCATGGCTCAAGAAGCAGGCCATCTGGCAGATATACCTGCCCCCTCCGCGACACATTCCGCGACTCGCATTTGACGTGTCCGTTCCGAATGAAGTCCACCAGGCCGACCTGCTCTTTCTGCCACACGACCGGGCGACCCGCAAAACGTACAAATACGCGCCCACTGTCGTTAACGTAGCCTCCCGCTATAAAGAGGCAGGGCCCCTGGCCACGAAAGAGGCCAAAGAGGTCGCGGGTTCCCTTGAAAGGATTTGCAGGCGGAGCGCTCTCAGATGGTCGCAATTGTTACAGGTCGACCCCGGCCGCAAGTTCATGGGCGCAGTGAAGCAGCTGCTGGCCAAACACGAGACAGAAGTGCAGCATGACCGTGTGGATGCCCACCGGGACCAGGGAATTGTGGAGCGTTTCAACCGCACCCTGGCAGAGCGACTCTTTGGGCACCAATACGCTCGAGAGATGCGACTTCCACCCGGCAAACGATCAACCGAGTGGGTGGCTCGACTGCCTGTCGTCATTACGGTTCTGAACGGTGAGGTGACTCACCTAACCGGAAAGAAGCCCTCTAACGCCATCAAGGCTAAGACTGTAGCACGAAAGCCCTCCTCTGTGGTTGCAGGTCGCCCTGTTGGCATCCGAGAGCAGAAGCTCCCCTTTGGCATGGGTGTTCGCTACCTCTACCAGCCAGGCGAACTTGTGGATGGTCGCCGTTGTGCAACTGACCCTTTGTGGTCCCTCCAGGTCTACAAGCTTGGACGCTCGGTCACCAAGCTCGGCGAACCTGTGCTTTATTATTTGTTGGATGGGCCATCACGTGGGTTTGTCCGAGAGGAGCCCCTCTTGGTGCGCCCTGACACCCAGTTGCCGCCTGATGGGATTCTTACTCAGTTGTAATTGCAGCACCCCCTCTTTTTCTGTTGCACTCTAGACAAGTCAGTCGTACGTTACCTCTACAGTGTCCCCTGAGAACTGCTATGTGTCTTTTGGGGTATACGCCCATAGCAACTCGATTTTGCATGTCGTGCAGCGGTTCTGTTGGGGCTCTCTGAGCTGCAAGATGTAGTCAACCTTCAGGTTAAACCCCTGGAGACATTTGACCCGATCCTGATGCTTGTATGCCACAAGTTTCTTTTGGATTTGCTTGCGGAGTTGCTTATCGCTCTGTAACCTAACCTCAGAACCCTCTTCTGGAGGACAAGTTACCCTCTCAAGTTGATGCATATACTCCACACACGTGACACAGCGAGGTAGGCTTGATTTGACCACTGGAGATAGTCATCGATAATCCAGACCTTCTGCGGGTCGCTGACGGTAAGACCCTGACTGAAGTGTACCGTCATCGCGTAGCCGAGAGCCCAATCATAGCCCCACTTACCTTCAATGACCTCATGGGCGTATCGAACAGGTACCTCCACGACATCGTTAAGAACTAACTCCTCCTGGTCGGGTCGGTCGTTTTGGACTATTACAGGACTTGGGATCGTCAACAGACAATTTTGCCGCCGAGTGCCCTCTGATCGGTACAACAGGAGAACAGGCTCGTATGGGAACGCCTTCTTCTGGCGATGGAACATAATACTCTGGACTCGATCTATCTCGGACTTTTTGGCGGCTGGTAAGGATTAGGTCCCCGGGCTTTCACTGCTCTTCAAACCTGTCCCATGCCAGGCATCCTGGGGGAGCCCTTCGCATCTCCTGGCACTGGACCTTGTCAGTCTGAAGGCCTTTTCAGAGCCTTGAGTGTGTCATCTTTTGCCCTATGGTCAACCTCGACCTCTTTGTAGTAGTCGGCGGCCTGGCACAGTCAATCGTGCGGCATCTCGCCTGCAGTCGGCGGCGGCTGGCCCTGATCGTCACAGCAGACGACTTGGACACCCAGTTGCCCAAGCCAGGATAGGAAGGTCTCAAGGATTGGTCGGGGCACAGTATAGACCTCGCCCCAGATGATAACGCGGGGAATGAACTTTTGGCCCATGCGATCTGGCGTCCACTCCTTTTGTCCACTCTATCGGAAGAAGCTATGGTAGGTCTGGACCCTGACTCCCCTACCTCGCATCTCTTTGGCAAGGCGGTGAGTTGGAGTAAAGACAAGCGGATCTCGCACCCTGAAAAGCTCGATTGCTCTGGTTGTCTTGCCGCTACCACCCCCACCGTTCAGGTAGCTCAGCCGTTGGTGGGTCAGTGGGTCGTCGTACTTTGGAGCTGTAGAATCAGGGATGTTTTTTTTCCGGCACCAATACTCTGTCTTTGGAGGATATGCGGCATGATCCTGGGGCATGTAGAGAGTTTCCCCATTATCTCGCCATTGAGCTGGCAGGACATTATGCTTTTCGGGAGGCTGTAGGGTGGGTTCGTCATGATAGAGGCAGCACGTTCTGCAAAAACCCTCAGGGTGAACTTCTTGTGGTACGTAGATTTGGACACCGTAGAGTTTATGGAGTATTGCTTTCTTGATATATATGCTCTCTGTCGCCACTCGAACCGCCTCTTCTTTGTCGAAACGCTGTAACACACTGAGAAGGTTAATATGGGCATATGCTAACATAGAGGCCCTTAGGTGGGTGTATTGGGGCTGGCTTCCATCGTAGTAAGTTAACACATGGACTAGGGGACACCTTTCTGGGGCTCCGACGAGAGTGCCACTTTGGCGAGTATCTCTCACAAGATAATCTAGTTCACCACGATCCGTGACCAGGCGGCGCGTCAATCATTTACCATCGGCTTTTGCGCCCTGAGTGAATTTCCCGATGATGCTGCAGCCCTGATCTTTATCTTCGGGGAGCCACACTACATTCTTTTTTTCCGAAAGCGATGATGGCTTCTCCTACATCTTGTTCGGTTAGGATTCCGGAATCCGTGAGATACGAGAGGAGGGCCGTCGGAGCCCAGCCCTGTTCCTCGAAATGTCCTCCGAACAGGGATGAAAGAGTGGAGACTTAGATCGAAAGCCCACTTGCATATTTGGTCGAAACCGGTACCTATGTCTTTGGGCAAAGCACCATTGATTGCTACACGGGTAATGTTGGCCTTTGGATGACCGAAACCTTCGAAGTAGGGCTGAGCCTAACCCAGACCTTGGAAGCTTGAGGGATAGCGCGCCTTCATGTCGATGCTTATGATGTCTTTGACGTGATACCGCTCTGCGTTCCAGAGGTCACCGTGGCCTTGTTTCGACACAAGCCTTTTGGATGTCATCCAGGAAAGATGCTGGGGTCGGCTTCCAGTCATTCCTTTCCTTTGCGACGATGCTGGCTGCGTGGTTCACTCCGAAGGCCCTGTCGGCAAGAGACTCATCTCCTAGATCGGCGCAGGCCGCTTGGGGTCTCTCGTGATTTTCCTGAGTTCTGAAAGTACGGCCGTCTTGTAAGACAAACTGGTAAACGCTGAGCTGTCTATCCTTGCCACCTCCGAGTAGCCAGACAGCGATTGGCTCATTTTGGGTGGCCTGTCTGATGGCTTCCCAGGCGTCACCCTCGTATATGTGGACCTGTCTGGACAGGGGGAAGTGCAGGTCTTTGGACCAGGCGTGGCCGTTGCGAGTGATGAGCTCTACGGGTTTCCATCTACTTGCCTGGTATTTGCCACTCTTATAGACATCCTCGCCAGCTATATCTTTCACGATGATGGCCCGCTTGAGGATTTTCTCGAGGTTAGCCACGTCATCAACTGTGGCACCAGTTATACGAACACTCTCCTCCCACTTCTCGATTTTCTGGCGCCTGATCGGGGTTAGGCCCTGTCCTCTAAGAGCGCAATCAAAGTGTTCAACCACTCTCCGGGCGACGCAATTCAGATCCCCCCACTCTCATTCGTACTAGGTTTGCAGGGTCTGGCTCTCTGAGAGGATAGAGCCCGTAGACCACAGCTGTGGCAGGGTAGGCATTTGTGTAGTACGAACTGTCAATCCCCGTCAGGGCACCTGGGTTGGTGTTTTGTGTGATTTCGACAACGCCCTGGCCTTTCTGCCTTCACAGGGTCAAACGTGTCTTCGACTACCCAGTCTCCTTCGTTATGCTCCCGGAGAAACTTGATCCTTAAGATGAATTCCCCCTCCGGTAGAGCCCCGAGAAGCCGTGCTGCCCTCTCATCAATCATACGAGCATCCAAGGCCATTCGGCCAGTGTGCAAACCATCGGCGCCAATGGCATCTACTTCCACTCGCCTTGTAGATTAGACCGCAACTGCGTCGTCGACTTCAAACGCATCTTTGGCGTTGTTCAAAAGAGCCACCCATGCTAAATCATCTGGCAGCCTCACAGGATGAGGGACTTCGATATCCAAGTCAAATTGTCGCCGTTCTCGTAATTCTTTAAGGATGGCGGGTTCCTCTTGAATGATTTGATAGGCAAGGGTTACAGGCCTTCGCCGACGTAAGGCAGCTCTTTTAGCGGGGTTTCTTCGCATCTTTTCCTCAACAGCTTTAGCACGAAGTGCCGCCGTGACTTTGGCCTCAATCTGTTTGATTGCATGCATTTGTAGCGTGTTGCGCCGAGCGGTCTGCAAGTGGATTCCCTCTCTCCCTTTTGTATCTCAAGAGGTATGCTGAGCATAGCTCTCCGTCACTCCGTCAATAGAACCACAAGACTAGGTTAATGTTCCGCCATCTGGCATATTTTCTAGGTATAAATACAGCTCCTTGTACAATCTGGGAAGGCTACGACCTGCGCTTCCGCTGGCCTATCTCCGGCGCCAATTGGGCTCCTCTTGCTCGCCGCTGTGAGCACGATCCGCTGTCACTATAACCTCAGTCGGACTTGCGCCGCCAGGGATTCTCGAAGGTGAACAGCACGCCGCCCTTTCTGGACTTTCCCCAATATTAGGCTGGACTATGGCAGTATTCCCTTGGACTTCCTCTCTCCAGGTTCTGTCTTCCAGGTCAGACCAGGCAAGTAAGACTCCGAGATCGAATCGAATCGAATGGAATGGTTTCGCGCGCCGAAGGCGCGCAGGGACGGTATGGGGGACAAGCCCCTTTCGACCCTCAGTGACTGTAGATAATTCATTCTCACATGTCTAGGCGTGTCGAAGGAGGAACGGTTTCAGGTACTCGTCAGGTGTCACCTGTTGCGTCGTGATGGTCTCTTGGCTGATGTCGGTTGAACCCTCGGGTGAGGACCAGTGTGGGAGGTTGGGTCCCCTCACAAAGGTACTACCTCTCCCCGAGTGTGCAGTCGATCTGTATTTTCGGACAAGTATGGTCTGCCACTTCGAGGATGATTTTGAGTGATGGCCAACACTGGCAAGTATAATCTGCCTCAGGCTGTCTCTGGTTGGACTCTTTGAAGGAAAAGAACAACGACCCCTTTCGGGGACCACCAAGAAGAAGACCCGAACTTCCCTGGTTCGGGGGCAGGCCTGCTTTGTAATCCTATTGGGTTGGGACAAAAAGATGCCCAATGCGCTTACAAAAAGGGGCAGAGGCGGGACGCAGGACCAACGCTCGCCTCCCTTAAAGTGGTTGACCACTTTTAGGGATGGAGCGGAGGATGTTCAGGAACCGTGGGGGTGACTGTTTCCATAACGGTTAGACTTTCTCTAGCGGTTTTTGGGGTGCTGGTCAAAAAAACATCTTCTGTGTACCTGCTTAAAAGAGTTAGTTTCCATTAGAATATGTAAACTGTAAAGATAAAAGTAGCACATCTTTAGTTGCGTGTCCTTGTGGTATCTGCTGTGTGTGTGTGGAGAGTATGGAATGCACGAATCTTTACATTCGTAAGGGCAGTGACATACTCTCATGTGGTATTGTGCTGTGTGTGTGCTTGTCGCTATGGGGGAGAGTGTGAAATGCACGAATCTTTACATTCGTAAGAGCAGTAACATACTCTCGTGCTTGGGACCCCAATCGTTCCCTAATTATTATTTAGTACTAAGGTGCCGAGGATCGCGAGCGTTTAAAGTGGGCTGAACTTCCTAGTTTGCAGCGGGACGATAACAGGTCTAGCTGTGCCGAGATCGAGAATGAATGGTTTCGCGCGCCGAAGGCGCGCAGGGACGGAATTGAGGAACAAGCCCCTTTCGACCCTCGTTGACTGTATGGTTTTGTCATGTCAGAGCGTGGCAGAGGAGGGAAAGAGTAAAGGTGTTCAGCGGCGTCTGTGTCTCCTGCAGTTTTTCTTGGTGGGAGGAGGATGTGTTGGAGAGATAGATGTTGGCGTTGTTGGATCTGGAGGATTAGTAGGTTCCTTGGTAGTGAATGGCCTGGTCCTAGCTGCTCTTTCTTCTTGAGGTTTCCTACAGTTTTTTAAATTTATTGTGAGGATTGTCCTGATTGAGTGTGCTGGAAATTGTTTGGATACATAGAAGCTGTAGTTGTCTTGGACTGTGGCTCGGGTGTTATCGTCCTCGATCTCCTCCCCAAGGAATGCCTCCGCGGACTCCGGGAAGCTCTCCTCCTGGTCGGACTCCTGGTCCAAAGAAGCTGGAGAAGCAAGAGCTGGAGGGGTGAAAGGTGCGTCATCAGAGACAGCTTCCTGCACCATTGACAGAGCATCCTCCTCCATCTCCTCTTCAGATGAAGAGTCTGATGAGCTGGAGAATTAACTGTCACCTGACGACCCATGGTCCTCCGGACCCTCCTCCTGGGAGAGGGGTGCCGGGCTGGACAAGGGTTGTTCAGGGGTGACAGGCGTTGTCCCCTTGACGCCCTCACTTGCCTCCTTCTCTTCCTTTTCCTTTTTCTTCTTCTCCAGGAACTCCGTCATTCGGCGGGCGTCTCGTCGTCTGGCGGAGGGTCCCTTCTTTCTTATTCTCTTCTTCTTGATGGTAGCTGTGGCTGTACTACTCCGGCTGCCTTCATCCAGCTTTTCCGTGTCACTAGGAGGGTGACCAGTGTGAGGGGAAATCCCCTCACGAAAGGTGCTACACCTCTCCGAGGACGGCGGTTCCGATTCTTTATCAAAATCCACTGTCAGGTGAATTTTACCCTTGAGCACCTGGATACTCCAGGTGGTGGCAAGGGTAGCCTTCACTCTGACAAGTGTCTCTTGGATTACCAGTGGGAGCTCCATTGATCAGTTGTTAGCACCTCGGAGTCCAAGGTGCGAATGAATGGCCGAGATCGAATGGAATGGTTTAACGCGCCGAAGGCGCGCAGGGACGATATGGGGAACAAGCCCCTTTCGACCCTCGTTGACTGTAAGTGACTAATTTCCACATGTCTACTCGTGTTGAAGGAGGAACAGGTTCAGGTACTCGGCAGGTGTCACCGGTTGCGGCGTCGTGATGGTCTCTTTGACTGATGTCGGTTGAACCCTCGGGTGAGGACCAGTGTGAGGGGTTGGGTCCTCTCACAAAGGTACTACCTCTCCCCGAGGGTGCAGTCGGTCTGGATTTTCAGGCAAGTATAGTCTGCCACTTCGGAGATGATTTTGAGTGATGGCCATCACTGGCAAGTATAATCTGCCTCAGGCTGTCTCTGTTAGATAAGATGTCTTTTGAAGGAAACAACAACGACCCCTTTCGGGGACCACCAAGAAGAAGACTCGAACTTCCCTGGTTCGGGGGCAGGCTTGCATTGTGATCCTATTGGGTTGGGACAAAAAGATGCGCAATGCGCTTACAAAAAGGGGCAGAGGCGGGACGCAGGACCAGCGCTCGCCTCTCTTAAAGTGGTTGACCACTTTTAGGGATGGAGCGGAGGATGTTCAGGAACCGTGGGGGTGACTGTTTCCATAACGGTTAGACTGTCTGTAGCGGTTATTGGGGTGCTGGTCAAAAAAACATCTTCCGTGTACCTGCTAAAAGAAGAAGGTAGAATTAGTTTTCATTAGAATATGTAAACTGTAAAGATGAAAGTAGCACCTCTTTAGTTGCATGTCATTTTGGTATCTGCTGTGTGTGTGTGGAGAGAGTATGGAATGCACGAATCTTTACATTCGTAAGAGCAGTAACATACTCTCGTGTGGTATTGTGCTGTGTGTGTGCTTGTCGCTATGGGGGAGAGTATGAAATGCACGAATCTTTACATTCGTAAGAGCAGTAACATACTCTCGTGCTTGGGACCCCAATCCCTATTTATTATTTAGTTTTAAGGTGCAGGGGATCTCGAGCGTTTTAAGTTGGCTGAACTTCCTAGTTGCCAGCGGGACGGTAACAGGTCTAGCACACTAGACCACACCCGAGGGTGTTTCTTTTCTGTTGTGTCCTTCGCTGGAAGTGGCCTTATTTAGGTTAGTTTAAGTTTATTTGATGTTGAGGGTGCCGGGGATCGCGATCGTTTAATGCGGGTTGAGCTTCCGAGGCTGTGAGTATGAAATGCACGAATCATTACATTCGTAAGAGCAGTAACATACTCTCGTGCTTGGGACCCCAATCCCTATTTATTATTTAGTTTTAAGGTGCAGGGGATCTCGAGCGTTTTAAGTTGGCTGGACTTCCTAGTTGCCAGCGGGACGGTAACAGGTCTAGCACACTAGACCACACCCGAGGGTGTTTCTTTCCTGTTGTGTCCTTCGCTGGAAGTGGCCTTATTTAGGTTAGTTTAAGTTTATTTGAAGTTGAGGGTGCCGGGGATCGCGATCGTTTAATGCGGGTTGAGCTTCCGAGGCTGTCAGCAGGAGGGCAACAGGTCTAGCACACTAGACCACACCTGAGAGTGTTTCTTTCCTGTTGTACCCTTCGCTGGTTGCGGGCTTATATTTTAATTTAGTTTAGGGGTATTCGGAGGCGTCGGGGATCGCAGTTCACCTTGTCATTCCCTAGTTTTTATTCGAGCGGTCTTAGTTTTGATTGCAATTTTGGGGATGGCCGAGATGTGCCGTTCACCGCCTTAAATACCCCTCAGCGCAAGTCAAAGCGAGTCCAACCAATCATAACGTCGGATCTTAAGCCACCTTCCGCCTGTACAGGAAAGATAACTCGGGCAGAGGCTCCATCGGCGGCGCCCCGTATAGCTCGGCCGCTACACATTCTTTGACCACGCTTGTTAGGATTCAGTACATCTTCCCGAAGAGCCAGGAACCGCCGCGTTTTTCTAGCCTGCAGAAGTCTTTTTTTAAATTCTTCCGCGCGAGCAGTGGCGATCAGTTTAATCAAGTCAGTTTTTCGGAGCTTTGAATACCTCCTAAACCCAAATTGTTTTGCTTGAGCACGTAGATCATTCAAAGTTGTAATGTTGTGTAATAAATATATTTATATGTTATCATTTCTCTAATAGGAAATTTCAAAATATATTTATATGTTTTCATTTCTCTGGGAAATTTCAAAAGTGTTATCTATCGCGGCCAGGCGCCGAAACTCGTCCTTAATTTTAGATTGCCTTTGTCGCCATTTAGCCAGCCGAGCGTACCCCCATGCCACATTTTTTACGAAGGGCTAGCGCTGTTTTGACGCCCTTACCACAGTCTTTGCAGGGGAGTGGGCCTCCACCCTTCTTTAGACGAGCATTGTGGACCTTACAAGAGTGGTGGGCCGTCGAGGGTGGCGGGCTGTCCCATGGGCGCTCGTGGCTTTTTTTAAGTTGTCAAAATTGGTATGCTCACCCCCGTCTGAGGTCTGTTATGTTGTCGAAATTGGAATGGGCCGTCCCATGGGCTCTCGTGGGGTTTTTTTTCAAGCTGTCGAAATTGGTATGCTGACCCTCTCTGCTGCTGAAGAATTCTACAAATTTTTGCCCCCTCCTAATATCGTAACACTTTCACTCAGCCATGTGTTAATTGATGTCTTGGTACCTATACGGATAGCCAAGACATGTGCTCTACGTGTAGGCCTAAGTGTAAGACATCAGCTCATTAAAATCAGAATTAAGTCCTTGTTACAACCAGAAGTGTATAAATTATTTTTTTTTTTTAATTGATTTCGACATTACTGGTTAATTTTTTCGACATTACTGGTCGATTTCGACATTACTGGTAAATGTATACACTACTGGTTGTAACAGTCCTTAAAGTGTTGTATAAGCAAGGGGAATTTGTTTACTTTGTAATTCCCATCTCTGATATTATATAAATGCAAATTGAATATACTGGAACACAAATTGTGCATCAAAGTGAAGGTTGTGATGCATAGGGCACGAAACATATATGCAGTCGACTCATAGAGTTGACAGTTGGCACCAGTTGTTCCTGGAAGTCTGCTACCGTACTCGTACCGGAACTGATAATAAACCAGAGGCTCAAGTGAGCCTAAAACGCTCAACTAGCTCAAGCTGTCAAAAGAGATGAGTGTGTCAATAAGTGATGGACAGCAAGAGCAATTTTTTGATTTGCTATGACACAAGCAAAGGCAATTTTTTTTGGTCATTCATTTCTGCTGGTCCTAGGAAAGCTTCCTAGACAAAAACAAAGCTTTGTTCTGTGAAGTCTTAAAAAATGTCGAACTGCCCGTACCACATTTTTGTTTGTTTTAACTTCTGTGGTTCTCTCTACCCCCCCCCCCCCCCCCCATAAAAAAGGATTTTAAGGCTTAAATCAAGTACTTATGACCCAGTTAAACTACATGACAAATTTGGTTCAAATCAGCTCATTGGTTCTGGAAATAAAAATTTTGAGTGGAGCCCAAAAGCTAAAATTTTGACCTACTGAGATCCTTTGAAAAAACTTGAATCTGCATCACCAAAGTAAGTTCAACACCAGAAATCTAGGGGAGCGGTGGCTCAGTAGGAAGAGGTGCGGGCTGCAAGCCGAGAGGTCCTCGGTTCGAATCCCACCCGCAGCAACCGCGTTGTGTTCTTGGGCAAGACACTTCACCCCCATTACCCCAGTTGAGGCACGGTGGCGTTGTGTACTAAGGCGTACTGCACTTCGATGGTGCACTTGTCTTCAACCAATGCTAACCTTGCTTGTATGGCTTTAGTATGTTGGGGAGCCTGACAGTTGCTTGCCGCTGCAAGGTGGTTCTCTCAGGGTACCCCGGCTTCCTCCACCCGCAAAACTGTCCGACACGAGGTGAACCTGGTTGTCGAAAGTGTCGTTAAATCTCAATAAATAAATAAATAAATAACACCAGAAATCTAAACATTATTGCGAGTGGCTAATGAGAGGATGAATTTTAAAGCATTTTAGGCTTATGGGACATTAACCCCACCCCATTGGGCATACTAACTTTTGGGGGAAAAAGTCAAAAGAGTAAACTCCACCAAGATGCAGTGTAGCAAATCAGTTTAGACTTGGCCCGAAGGTTCTAAGGAAGAAGACTAAGTTGATTGATGGAGCGCAAGAAAGTTAATACAATAGAATAGAATTTACTGAAGCAATAAACACCTACTTGATGCAGATTGCCAATTTTACAACAGCATTATTATGATAAAATAATGTAATGAAACAAAATAAAACGAAATGAATGATAATGACTCGGCATTTTCCCACTGCCAACAGTGTTAAAATGGGGCATCCCCATACGGAACCCCATGACAAAATCGATAGCAAATTTTGGGTCCCTCTGATTCCACTGATCCAAAGGAAGCTTCATGCTAAAAAAACATTGTTCTGGTTTATGCAGTTTTTGAAATGTGGGCATTTGAATTTTTCCATTTTAGCACCTGGGTTCCCATGGGGCAGAATGTGGCTATTGTTAGCTCCTGGGGTTCCTACGGGGCTGTGAAAACCATTTTCGGGCATTAATGAAGTGCTCATGACCCAAATTATAATACATGCCAAATTTGGTTCAAATCAGTCCATCGGTTCTTGGAATATAAATTTGGGGTGGAGCCCAAAATGACCATGTCCCCACCAGAGAGCCCAAATATTAACGTACAAATTTCCCTTGAACAAACTTTAATCTTCACCACCAAAGGAAGTTCCATACCGAATATCAAAGCATTTTCTCTGGTAGTTCGTGAGAAGAAGATTTTTAAAGACGGACGCCAAGTGATGGAAATTGCTCCCACTGACTCTCAGTCAGGTGAGCTAATAACATTTCCGGGGAACAACTCGTGGCTAAATGTGCTTCAGATATCCAAGAACAAAGTTAGGCATTCAACAGCGACAGGACTACATCTAGGGAAAGGACAGCATTGTCTGCATTTTTTTTTATTGAAGATTGATCCCATGACCGACGGACATGCCCGTATCATGCGATACCACGAATTTTCATCGAAAAACAATCGCGTTATTCTAAGAAAATCAAATAGGTAGGTAAAATGGCAGCTGCGCGGTCTTCATATAACAAAACAGTGTAGTTTTTAAATGCGATCTTTCTCATTGTTTGATTTTAGGCGACATGATGTATCGATGCTTTTTTGGCCCAGATTGCCTTAACCAAAAAGTAAACAGACAACGAAAACAAAGCCGAGAGTTTTGGAATTTACCCCCACGCAGCTCTATCGCTGCGTTTTGAAAAAAATATGATTTCCTGCCTTTGTTCTTGGATATATGAAACACGTTTGGACACGAGTTGATCTCTCGAAATATTATTCTGTGATCAGTTCCTGTACGAATACGGTAGCAGACTTCAGGGAACCATTGGTGGCTGTCGTCAACTCAATTTTTCGTTTTCAATACATCACAATCTTCATTTTGATGTATAAGTTGTGTATATTTAATTTGTATTTATGGAACATCAGAGGTGGAAATTTCAAAATAAACTCATTTTTCTTACTTACAGGGGTGGCGGAAGCTCGATAAAAGTGGAAGGGCACAAATTTGCAATGTATGGTTCGACCCAATGTGAGAAAGGTTAGAATCGTATATCGGTAAATGTACCACGTCACGCTGTATAGTCTCTCGTTTAGATAAATATGCTGCTGTATGGTCACTGTCCTGTCCGTTTCTTCTACTTCAGCCATCTTCCAACCCGAAGGCCAGCCTACGGGTTGGAAGATGGTTGAAGTAGAAGAAACGGACCGAAGCGACCGAAAGTGGGATTTTTTGGCTAAATATTGTTTGGATTTGCAAATAATGTTAAATGAATGCCTGTATATTGACATGTTTTCAGGCGCCCATTTTAACTCACTGTGTAACCTTCGAAACATATCTGTGGGACAAAGTGGAGGGGCACGTGCCCCCTGTGCCGCTCCCACCCCACACCCCCGCCTCTGCTTACTTATATAGGACCTTATGGGTTAAATGTTTTTTTTTACTATGAAATCTGTACTGGTTGTACTCATAAGTGGAGAATAGTTCTCTGATGTTTTTAAATTATTTAAAAAGTTAGAACTGAAGATTGATTCTCGCAGCAGAAGTTTTGACTTGATTCTTTCGAATTGGGACAAATTTCAACATCTGCAGCTGTTGATAAATTCCAAATAGGTAATCCTGGTCTCTTGGTATCCACGATGGTTATTTTGTGTAACATAATTTTATTTCCGGTAAAATGCGACTTTTTGTTTGGATAATACGTAATTGATGGTGATGATTTGGACAGATTTGATAGCTTAATGGCATTGTTGTTAACTTGACAGAAAAGTGTGCGGGTCACAATGCTTTTTGATTGTTATGACGTTATGATTCCTCTAGTGAAATAAACAATAAGAATCGAGGAACGAAATTGTTTTGTTGTTTTAGAAGTCACAGACAGTTGGTAGGGGAATTTGACTGTAAACCTGGAAGAGGAAAACAAGACTGAGCTCAACTGCTGATTGGGCAAAAAATTGATTCCAGCCGCGTGTACCATATTGTCTCTCTCCTTTTGTTGGAGTTGAAGGGGCAGGGGCGTAGCTAGAGTTGAGGTGTGCCCCCCCCCCCCCCCATACCCCATTATCGCCTATAATTTCAAAAGTTGGAAATTCGGTGATGTAAATTCCAAAAGTTGGAAATTCAATAATATCAATTTAATTTGCACTTGTCATATTTTTCGGTCAGAGCCAAAGTGATTTTCCCATTTTCGATCAAATTCTCCGCCTTTTCCAATCAGCTGACGAAACTTTCCGAAATTACGACTCGATTCTGTGACTGCGACCGGTCCGGTTTTTCGAATTCCCTTACGCTGAACAGGCTACACAAACACCATAGACTGACGGCTATTCAGCCAATACCTTCCCCTTCCAACTGACTGGTAGTCAGTTGGAAGGAGTACGTATTGGCTGAATAACTGTCAGTCAACTGACTGGCGGTCAGTTTGGAATGAGTTCACATTGGCTGAATATAGCTGTCAGTCAATGGTCCTTCTGTGGCTTGGTCACTGTAAGGGAAAACTCATGGATTTACCTGGGGAAATGCATTTTTCTTGTCGATAAAATGACTAGATTTAAGCCAGAGGGAGGCCTCAGAATCAATCTCCGGGGTTCAAAAATTAAAAAAAATTCCGGGGGGGGGGGGGGGGCGGGGGCGCTGCACCGCAAACGTCAAGGGGGTGTACCTCCTCTTGACCTCTCCCCCACAACTCGGACCTGAGGCCATCGAGACATGCTTGCGGCCTCTCATGCTAGGGCCGAACCCCAGTTAGAAATTTAACTGGTCATGCCCCCATAAAAAGACCCTCTAGCTACGATCATGCGGGGGAGGGGATATTCGGTGGGGCGGGGGAGGATGTTGTTGGCTACCGCAAGTTTAGGTGATATTCCCATCACGTTCATACAGTGGGTGTGAACACGATAGTTGTATCGATCCTTTCGTCATCGTCGGAAAAAGTTGGAGCTTGAAATTTTGACATTTCGACATCAGAGTATGCAGTTTTAATGTCACTTTACCTAACATGAAAAGCAGACGACACTTGCAAACCAAATTCTTGAATAACTATTTTTTTTTTCATTTTTGTCTCAAAAATGTAGGTTATGACCCCTCATTGGAACGAGCTCGTTCCAAAGAGGGGTCATAACCTATGTTTTTGAGACAAAAAATGAAAAGAAATAATAAAAATTAATTGACGATTTTTGTGAATTGCGCTGGCCGGTTTGGATGGACCGTTACGTTGGGTAAAGGGTTAAACATCTGTTGCTATATTATTATCACAGCACAAGTATGACTGCATATTTAACAAATTGTTCATACCCATTCTGTCAACTTTAGAGACCCCTCACTCCAGGCTTCAGTTACCGGGTCCTATTTTACCAATGCAACAGCACAGTAAATAAGCACTGCTCCACTTCCCGACGTTGCCACGGTGAAGTATTTTATGACATGAACGCGGTGGAAGTGTTCATTCTCTTCCTAAAATATCGAATTTGAGTTTTAGCTGTTGTGATCACCCTCCGTCCGCCGTCCGTGAAAATGGTGTTCGCGACTTCTGCTCCAAAACCGTTGAACCGATTTCACTGCAATCTGAGGTGATTATATGTTCTGCCCTCGCATTTTGATTTGGATCAAATCAACTTGTTCCACCCCATAGGGAGGTGCTCCCAAATTTTAAAAAGAAATCTTCTCTTGAAACGATTGGTACAATGTCTTGATATTTGGTACTTTGCTTCATTTTGAGGTGTAAAATAAAGTTTATTGAAACGAAGTTCGTAAGGAAAGCCAATATTTGAATTTGTTTAGGAAGGAGCAAGATTTTTGGCCCGCCCGAAATTTTTATTTTCTGAACCGACGACCCGATTTGAACCAAATTGGGTAAGTGGTATTATTGAGTCAAAATAAAAGTACTGTACTTGATGCTAGCAAAAACAATTTTCCGTATCACCTTGGGAACCCTGGGCTGAAAACAAAAATATTTTTAAACGCCCGTATTTCCTAAACTGCACGGAACCGAGAATTGTTATTTGATATGAAGCATCCTTAGGACCAGTAGAATCGAATGGCAAAAAGTTGCTATCGATTGTATACTGCAGAGGGAATCGAAAAAAATGCAGAGTCAGTATATTTTCCAAAATTAAAAAAATTGTCTTCTTCAGAACCACCAACCAGACTCTTTGGTTATTTGGTGCACAGCGGGACAGATACAAATTTGTTCATATTAGTCTTTCGGTTCGTATTTGGGCTCTATACAGGAGGTAAAATTGTTAACTTGGTGCAATACGAGAATTTTTTTTTTTAAATCCTGTTCGCCAGAACCTCCGGTCAGAATCCCTTGATATATGGTATATGCAACATCGTTAACCCTTTACCCAACGTAACGGCAAAAACCGGCCAGCGCTATTCTCAAAAATCGCCAATTAATTTTCATTATTTTTTTCATTTTTTGTCTCAAAAACATAGGTTATGACCCCTCGTTGGAACGAGCTCGTCGAGCTCGTTCCAACGAGGGGTCATAACCTATGTTTTTGAGACAAAAAATGAAAAAAATTAGTTATTCAAGAATTTTTTTTGCAAGTGTCGTCTGCTTTTCATGTTAGGTAAAGGGTTAAGTGGGGCAGATTAAAATTTGTTCAAAACAAGTCCATCGGTTAATATTTGGACGTTTTGTGGTCGTTTTGTGGTAAAACGCCTGGCACGTACTGTATATCCAAAACAACGAAATGTTTAGCACAGAACCACTGAGAACCCCCCATAGGCCGCAGGGAATCTGTTGAACCACTCTTTGTTGTGTACCACACCCACTGACGCAGGCTGATGTCCAAATTGTGCATATTTTATAACGATTCACGATGCCCAACTTAAATTGTTTTCATTCCCAATATATTTCGCTTCCAATCTATCACCTCAGATTCCTAAAATTATGCCTACAAATCCACCTGATTATCCATAAGATAGAAATTCTACCAGACCCCTCTAGGTTTGTGCAGCCTATTTTCCTGCTTAAAACATAAGTTACGTCTCCCCAAGATGAGCCTCAATCGATAACCCTGCTACTTGATAAATGCAAAGTGGTTGATAAATATCCCCTCCATCTTACTCGGGTGACTAGAAATCTGCTCTGCGACCGTATCTGTTGGGTAAAAAGACGCACTTTCAACATAGAAACTTACGAACATCAACAGAGAATCCTCTGATTGCTCATAGAATCCGAGAACCGATTGGGCAGTGTGATGTTTGATCTTCTGGGAAGCCAAGACTTTCTATCCCCCCCCCCCCCCCACTGCATGTGTAACATACGTCTGTCCAGGGTGAGATAGCAGGGAGAGAGAGATGTATCCCACCCCACCCACGTGACGTTATACATTTATAACGTTATTATGACGTTATACATATCCTATCAATTTCTTGCTACCAACTAATTCATATTGACGTCATCAGAATGCCGTGTGATCAAAGTTTGATGCTCTAAAACTCTTTAAACCCCAAGATGCCACCGTTCCTAATTGATTTCGTGGTATATACCTTTGGTATATACATAACTTTTGCATGCTCTTTCCGATGGTGTCATTAGTTTTTCAAAACAACGAATACCAAATGAGTTGATTATATCAGCACGTGACCGCCGATTACCTCTGGCTAACGTAACCGATGTATGGTGGGGAGAAAAATAATCCCTGATGGGTACGGATGTGGGATGGGAAAATCTCACCCTTGGGACAAGATATTTGGTCCAGACACTCGGCAAGCCTCGTGTCGGGCCCAAATATCTTGCCCTCGGGTGAGAGTTTCCCACCCCACACCCGTACCCATCAGGGAGTATAATATTCCTAAGAGAAGTGTGAAAACGCAAACCCGCTTCAGTCTCGTCTTCATTCTGTGAATCATTAGTATTTTCACCTGTAAACTCCACCAACATCAACACCCTCATCACTGTCGTCACCAGTCTGAGCAGAGGAGATTGGTGACGGCAGTGAAGAGGGAGTTGAATATGAAAGAGATAGTGAATAGCGATACTATAGTGCTTCTGGGAATGAAGGTGAGTTTGAACACTGACGCGAATAAAGATCTTGCTGTTGATGAGGGGTTGGTCCTCCAGAACTGATTGAGAGCTATAGTGATTTGCTGAAAAAGGTTCGTCAGGAATCATGACTAAAAATTTCAGGCGTGGAAGGGCTAACGAAAATCTACATTGAGGCAGTTTTTCAGTTCCGAAAGCTTTAGTTCAACACACAAAGAGTGCCCCGCTTGATTCCTGGTCCCGTACTATTGATTTCCCGGGTATCTGGACCGGCTTTTGGAACTGGGAACCCTGTTCGGGATTAAGTGTCTTGCTCAGAGACACTACGCAGGTACCGCTGGCTGTAGTCATGTTAGATAAACTGAATAATTTAAATGAACAGTGACAGTTGTCAGATATAGGCAGGGTCGTATTGTTCACAAGGCTGACTAGGCTGAAGCCTAGGGGCCCGCAGGGACAGGGGGTCCGCCATTTTATTATTATTATTTTTTTTTTTTTTGCTGAGGCACTCTTACCAGCGCCTTTGGGTTCCAATGGTTGACCCTTTACCCAACGTAACGGCCAAAACCGGCCAGCGCTATTCTCAAAAATCGCCAATTAATTTTCAAAATATTTTCATTTTTTGTCTCAAAAACATAGATTATGACCCCTCGTTGGAACGAGCTCGACGAGCTCATTCCAACGAGGGGTCATAACCTATGTTTTTGAGACAAAAAATGAAAAAAATTAGTTATTCAAGAATTTTTTTTGCAAGTGTCGTCTGCTTTTCATGTTAGGTAAAGGGTTAAAGGTACTTACTACTCTGCGCCGTAGCGATACATGTACATATGTATTTGGAGATCCGCAAAATGGATATAGGGCTATGTACTGAGGTATAGTGCCTTCCGTACCAGTCAGCTGTCAGCTGTAATGGGGTGAAGATTGAAGTGCCGGAGGGGCCCCGAAGTACCTAAACGCCTAGGGGTCCGGCCACGAGTTAATACGGCACTGGATAGAGATGCATATCGACGTGTTTGTCGTGGGAAAAGGAATGTAGTTCATCCTCCTGCACGAGCTATAACTTGTGTTCCTTTATTCGTGGGCGGATTTTGAGGGACGCGCCCCTCCTAATTTTTGTAATTTTATTTATTTACAAGCACCGGTGCCAAGGTGTACGATGTGAGTGGTGTTAACACACACATCCACTACCTTTGATGCCATAGTTCAGCGATCTGAACGTAGCGGCTATCCCAGTACGTTGTGGGGTAACCGTTACATTCAGCTCGCTGAACTGGTGGATGTCCGTGTGTTATTGCCGATAATACCGCGCCCCGTGAAAACAGCTAGAGGCCTAGCTCCTACGCGGATCTCCTCCGCTGACGAAAGTGGTATACCGCCCTCTCGTGTTCGTTCCTAACTCGCCGTCACAATTCGTCGAGTGATGCTTCGAATCATGACCCACGATTAAAAAGTGGATCCCCTCGAACCCAGAATCCTGGGTCCTCCACAGTGTATATTTAGTCTTCTAAGAAATGGAAATAGCAAGTCTGTCATCGAAGATGGATCCTGTTCTGATAACACTGAGGTGGTGGGGATTCTTATCATCTCTGAATTATCTCGCCGTAAACCATTGGGTCGTGGTCTGAAGTGGTTCGCAGTTGAGTTATAAAAACGTTTTCTTGATCCCTCACCAAAAGGGATTTTTTTCACAATTATAAAGTAAGGGACCCTAATTTATTTGCTTGAAATAACACACACATTTCAGTTAAAAATTGTAATTAACTGCGGCAGTAACGAAAACTAATGTGAGGCCTATATATTGAAATATGCTGGTTTTCGGAAAAAGGGAATAAAATTCTTCATACTCAACAACACGCAATATTGGTTACAATGAGTTTATTTGGTGTATGTATTGGATTGTGGATGTTCGACGTAATTTTCACTTCAAATGAAAAGCTTCATCTATTTCACCATTTTGGAGACGGTCTTTCAACGATGAGAGACGAGAATATAGTTGTCTGTATTTCTCTTTTTGTGATGTTGTATTCCCACCGTAGCTGATTCGGGACATACAAAAAAATTATTTATTTCAAAATTTCAAGATACAGTGGAGCCCACTTCATTGAATATCTCTTAATTGTATATTCCTGTTAATTGAATATAATTTTCCAACACAAAACCATTTACCATACCTCCAGTACAAATTTGACCTGTTAATTGAATATAGGTTATGGAGTAAACTCCTGTTAATTGAATAAAAAATCTTGTAACCTGTCGAGAAATTACCCTGACTCTCCCCAGTTTTTCTTTGTTTGTAGACCTGTTTGGCTCAGTACATCCAACACAGGCATTTAATCTATTACATCTTGTTTGACAGAGCTCATGGAGCTCTGTCAAACAAGATATAGCTAATAAAATAAATGCTAAGTTTATCTCTAGAATACAGGAAAGTGACATAATCCTTGTTAATTGAATACTCTTGTTAATTGAATAATTTCCATTGGCAAAGTGGCTATTCAATTAACAGGGTTCCACTGTACTATCATGCTGTCTCAAAATGTCGAGATGTTTTCTCAAAATTTCGAGATAATTCGTTATCCTCAATTCACCAGTTTCTAACCGAATAAATTCTGCCCCATTTGTTGTTTGGATTTTTAAAAGTAGTGTTAACTAGAGCTGTAGGTTAACCGAAACCGAGCCAAGGTTTTTATTTTTTTTTAAAAACCGAAACCGTCGACATCCCGTAATCTAAGGTTTTTCGTTTTTTATTAAATACTCTCTTGCTGCAGAAATTCACAGAATGTAGCCATCCTAGAGTAGTGAGAGTACCAAGACACTGCCAATGGCAGTGTCTGGGTACTCTCACTACTCTGTGAAGGCTACATTCTGTGAATTTCCGACATTTCAGTTTAGTTGTGTTCGCAGCTTTCCTCAAGTTGCGTGTAGGTGTCAGACCTCGAAAATGGCCAAGCACAATAAAAGTTCTGTATATTTAGGTAATTATTATATTGGCCTTCCTGATTCTTCATGTATTATAGCTTATGTCAGGCATTCATTGAGTTTCACTCAATTTCACTGCCACTCAGTTATGACTCCGGACATAAGAATGAGTTTTATTGAATTTTATTTGGCCTCATGAACAAACCGAAAACCGAACCGAACCGAGGTTTTACTCCTCCTGAAAAACCAAAACCGAAACCGAACAAGAAATTTAAAAACCTACAGCTCTAATGTTAACAAAGCAAATAACTAAGTAATTCTTTATTAACTCGTTTCCTAGCACGAAAGGAAGACGACACTAGCAAACATAATTCTTGAATGAATAGCTCATATTTTTTTTCATTTTTGCGTCAAATGAATCCAATGAGCTCGTTCCGATGAGGGGTCAAAAACTATGATTTTAAAACTAAAAAACAATGAAAATTGAATGGTGATTTTTGTGAATAGCGCTAGCCGGTTTTCGGCGTTATGTGGGGTAAAGGTTTAACGTGACGTGCTTCATAAGAGAGAACAGTGTTCATGTGACAACAAATACAAGCCGCTCCCAGCCAATTTGACCCCCCCCCCTTTCTCTCTCTCTCTCTCTCTCCCTCTCTCTCTCTCCCTCACGTGGGACATGTACTGTCACAATTTAAAGTAAAATAGCCGCCCCTGTCTAAATCTAATGTAAGACGTATCTTACATTAAAATACATTGGGTGGGCATGCTGGAAGGTCCACAACAAAGGGAATAGTGTCAAACGTCTCCCAATGTGCTCAATTAATTGTTATCAGAGTGAAACTCCACTCTTTGAGTGATAATATGGTGTGTGTGTGTGTGTGTATATATATTGTTCAACAAAAGGCTAAGCCCCCCCCCCCCCCCCACCCGCGTCCATAATGCCTGTGGGTACACGAATATCTCTTATTATGACGTTCCCCATTCCTTTATCGGAGCGGGCGGGGATCCTCAAAACGGGTGAACATTTGCTGGCTGTTGACCACCGTGCAAGGAGTGCGGATTGCAGCCTGATAGAGCATGTGTGGGACATGCTCGGCTGGGGAGTAGTTGGCGGATAGCCACCCCTCATGGCATCGATGGTCTGCGCCGTGCGCTTGTGGAGAAGTGGGACAGCATCACATTGGGGGAAATTAGGAGGGTCATCGACAGCATGCCACGTCGATTAAGATGTGTTGAAGATGATCGAGGAGGTTCCACCAGATACTGAACAACGTGACGTTTTTTGACGTTGTAATGACGTCCGCGGTGCCTAATGTTCATTCAAGAAAGCAAATGCTCTAAAAACCCTTGTTTCACTAATAAGGCATATTCTCCTTATTACAAATAGCAGGTTTTCTCTCATGAGGATTTATCTATTACCTGTATGTCCACTGGTATTAAAGGGGAAGAGGGCTTAACTTTTTTTGGACAGTATATATATGATTGTGTAACACAACGCCAGTGCTGAGTATCGTTTGATGATTCATTGTTGTGTGAACTACTGGGGAGGGGGGGGGGGGGGGGGGGGGGGTTATCTTTACAAGCACTTTCCATGTAATGTGTCACTTTATGTAGACCAAGAAAGGTCCACACGGATGAAAAAACTTCTTCATGTGAGTGATTGGTTTACCCATGCAACAATTAATACCCCAGTATTGAGTATAGCTAGGTGTTTCATTGTTGTATGAACGAATTTTGGAAAGAGCATTGCAAGCACTTCCGTGAAGATGGCCGATTGAGGGTGGGGGTGTAACCCGATTTGTCCCGACTGTGATGGCGCAGTTCACGACTAACTAAAATTCTAACTATACTGAGTCAAAAAAGAAAGTATAATAAACTTTCAGGAGTAATTTTTTTAGTATTATCGACTTTAATCCCAAACAAATTATTGTAAATTCATATTTCGAGTCTAGCCGTGTGAATTTGCATAACTTCATGTTCTTACTGTTGCTAGCGTCACGTCAGAATGTCGCAATTGTGACATGGGGTGAAATGAAAAATTCACACATGTAGTTAATAGCGTGTATGTCCACCGTTTGCTCTTGGATGACAAGACATCGACGGCGCATAGACCTGATAAGTCTCTGGATGTCATCCTGTGGTATTGCGTTCCACTCCTGCCTTAGAACATTACATAAATCGCCTAACGTATGAAGATCATGAAGTCGTACCATCATGAAGTCGTACCCGATGGTCCAATTGATCCCAAAGATACTCAATTGGCGACAAATCTGGCGAAAGTGGAGGCCAGGGAAGAAGTTCGATGCTTTGCTCCTCAAGAAAGTCACGACAGATACGCGCCACGTGTCATCGGGCATTGTCTTGCTGGAATAACTGCAATCCGACGTTAGCGTTGAACAACGGGACCACAACACCGTTAAGAATTTTGTCCCTATATCGCTGTTCATTCAGATTACCATCGATGAAGATCAACTGCGTTCGATGGTGCAAGGAAATTCCTGCCCAAACTATTGCACTAACCCCGCCGAAACGGTCGCATTCCCGCAGGCAAGCATCAGAAAACCGTTCTCGTCGTCGGCGATACACTCTTGCCCTACCATCAGCGTGCCGTAGACAAAATCGTGATTCATCACTAAAACGAACTGTGCTCCATTGCGAACGCACAGACGGTACGATAACGTTGGGTAAGGATTGGTCCGTGGTATGGACGCCTACTTCGGATGCCGTTTTCAGCGAGTCTGTTGCGGACAGTTTTTGTACTGATTCTATTGTTAGTTCTATCAGGAGTAATTGTTGCTGTCCTCGTCGCCGGAAGGAAGCGATCCCGTAAGTGAGGCGTCCTGATATGTCGGTCTTGTGCAGGGTTTGTAACTCTTGGTCGACCTGAACGCGGTCGGTCGGCAGTAGATTCAGTGGCTCTATATCTTCCAATGAGACGGTAAATAGTGGCCACAGCGACTCCAAACTCAGCAGCGAGCTCATCTGGAGGTATCCCAGTCTCATGTATACCAATGGCACATAACCTCTGATTTTCCGTTAACCTTGGCATTTTTTAAAATGTCGGAAGACAAAAACTAGCGTCTTTTCTCAATAACACAGGCTCTCTAGCACAACATAACACAAAGTAAATCGTCGGTCATCCATTCAATTTGACATTCTCGGGTAACACGTGCTATTTTGAAATCCGTAGCAAAATTATATACGGTTGGGTGGACAACAACAACAACATGTCATTAAACTCTTTGCACGCCCTTATAAAAAAGTACCATGGTAAACCATGGTAAATCCCAAAATACCCTGGTAATACCAGGGTATTTTGGGATTTACCATGGTTTACCATGGTACTTTTTTATAAGGGCGACTTCTTGTCCACAAACATGCAGCATTAGAACTATTATTTTTTCTCCTTTATGCTATTTTTTCACATTTGTTTCTATTATACTTTCTTTTTTGACTCAGTATCTATCATCAATTCATGACTTCGTCAAAGGCATGTCTTGATGATGTGGCTAGAATATTAGTCAGACAGGATCATTGTTTAAAAAATAGTCATTTATTTATGAGGGTTTAACGACACTTTCGACAGCCTGGGTCACCTTATGTCGGACAGTTTTACGAGTGGAGGAAGCCGGAGTACCCAGAGAGAACCACCGTACTAACTCCACACAAGCAGGGCTAGCATTGGTTAAAGTGCACCATCGACGTGCAATACGCCTTAGTACATAACGCCACCGTGTCCCCACGTAGGCAATGAGGGTGGAGTGTCTTGCCCAAAGACACAACGCTTTTGCCGTAGGTGGGATTCGAACCGAGGACCTCTCGTCTTGTAGCCTGCGCCTCTACCTACTAAGCCACCCCCCCCCACCACACCCAATTGTTTAAAAAAAAAAAAACACGCGTTGAACATATCCCCGTCATTTTGGAGGGTTTGGGATCACAGCAACCATGTGGCACCATAGGAACCAAGATGGAGAGGTCCAGTATACAACCCGGACGACGGAAATACGTGTGATCCCAAACAACACGCGCTACGATTGCGCATTGACAGCAGGTATCACTATGAGGATGAAGTCACAACATGGCCGCTCACGTGGGCCACCTTGATAACACCCAAACATGACAAACTGGGTCATGTGACTTTTATGTTACCTCCAATGGCAGACCAAACAGGCAATATCTGTCTCTATCCTACTAGATTATAATGACGCCTTCACTACCCCCTACTGTCTATTTTCACCCCGCTACTACTACTGGGAGCAGGGACGTAGATCTATACAGGGGTCGTAGATGGCGGCTCCCACCTAACATTTTTGTTGGAAAATGTTCGGCCCATTGGAAAAAAATTTAAGGCTTTTTGTTAATAATCAAAAATTTTGAAAAATGAGGAAAATTATTGATATTTCGGTCAAAACATCTTTTTAGACTGACCGTTGGATAACTAAACCATTTATGTATGAATCCGATAGAATTACGGTTTCCGAAATTAAAAATCTGTCGAAAAAATGTATTGGTCTGTCGGAAGATTTTTGGCTTCCCTCCACCAACCCACCTCATCGGGAAAAAATCTGTCTATGCCGCTACTACCGGTTCTTCTGTTAGGATTTTTATCATTCCCAGTTCTGCCATGTCCTGTTGTGAAATTCATTATGAAGGCCAACATCGGACAACTGGGAAGGGTTATAGGCTCAGGTCAATTCATAATCAAGTCAGGTCGTAATCAGGTCAATTCGTTACCAAGTCGATTCGTAACCCTATCAATATATAATCAGTTTAGGTTCACTTCCAAACCAGTTATACTGGTAATTTTACAATGAGTGGTGATTAAAACGAAATTTATTTACAACTTAATGTTGACATTTTGCATGAGACACAAAGCAAGTGTCGCTGATGTACGCATTGAAAGAGTCTTGGCCGATTGTAACATGAATTTGCGGGGGAGGGGGATGGGGGTTAAACAAAGAGGTCTTTGGGTGCGTGATAAAGGGAGGCCATGTTTTGAAGAGTATCTTGATGGCACCTCGGGGTTCACTGTTGTTCAAGATGAGGCCGGGGCCGCTGGAGCTTAGGGAAACACCTGGGAAACGCAATGAAAGGAGTACCAAATCTGTAATTTGGGCGTAGTGGAGACCCTGGAACATTTTCTATTAGAGTGTCCCAAATACCAATCTAACAGAATAAAATTCACAGGGAGTATGATAGGGAAATCGAGAGGACATGTGGTTAGTAGGTGGCACAAACAGAGGGTTAGTATGCTTATCGGAGAGATTGTGAAGAATGGGGCACGAGATGTCATCAAGCTGTTCGTCTCAGGATGTTGGGAGGAGATGAAAGGCGTGGGGATAAGAAAGCACTTGGGGCCACTGGACAAATCAAGCCTTGTCACCTGAGAATCGCGGCAAATCAGCGGCTGGCCAAAGTGCTATTATATATTATTAAAGGAACAGAATTCACAACAAAAGGAAATAATTGAATTGTACAAAGAATATTTGAACCGCCGTATCAACACACTGAAAATGCCCTGCGCATGCCCCAGAACATATGCACCAGTAACAGACTACGAATCCCTGTATTGTATATCAATATGAATAATGTATAATATCCATGTCAGAAATGTACATTATTTTCTAGTATATATCCATGTAAATTGGGGTTTATGCCCCTGCGTATTATTATTGTGAGAAAAAAATTCTTGTTCCCTGCCAGCCCTTTTTGGTTATCTATTTTCCTATATCTTAACTCTGTATCCTTTTTCTACTCGATCTTAATCGGTTTTCACTGGGTACGGATTGACTTGATTACGAATTGAGCACGTGCTTACTTGGAGGTAATACTTTTTGCCGGTAAAAAGGACGGTATCCGGTAAAAAGGACGGTAAGTGTATAAAAACTACGTTTTAAAGTACTAAATGTACCTCTGAATGTGTGAAAAGTGATTATTTAAGGAAGCTTACGCAATAATAAGTATATAGAAGGAAGATTAAGTATTGTTTGTTTTATTGTAGAATATTTACAAGACAAAATAGATCATTTTTCCATCGACACTGATCGACACTCCATTTTGTGCAAGGAAAACAACGATTTCGCTGAGGTGCACGACTGGGAGAATATTATCATACTTGGTCGATGGAGGTGTAGCTAATTTTAG